>MNCI01005256.1:466105-502226 GCA_015680685.1 Gnetum montanum | reverse complement strand
AATGAACAATAATGATTGAAATTATAATAATGAAAACATAAATAATCAACAACTAACTAATAAAGCATTAACGAGTAATTAATAAAGCATAAACATTTTAAACTATTAAAGACATGAAACAACTAAGTCCAAATGCTGCAAGGTATGCTTGAACAGTTCGTATTTATTGCGGTCATGCCAATGGGCTCAGATACATCAATGCTCGAATAAAGATCTGATCACTTTTCTTACACCTGCTGTAGGTACTTGGAAAATATTCTATCTCTTGCAGGAGCAAACTACAAGAGCTTTGCTACAACTACTCAAAAAGATGCCTAAATGAGGCGGAAGGCCCTCATATTTATACATTCAGGAAAGGTGGCTACGTAAATGGGGCCACGTCGATGTAGGGTGGCTACGTTGACAGGCCCGCGTCGACGCGACCACATATACACGGCCCCGTATACGAGGCCCAGTCGATGCATTGACTTTTGACACTTCATCATACCCCCACGACTGAGCAAAAACTCGTCCTCGAGTTACATTACAATTTGGAAGGTATGGATTCTTATTTACAACACACATAACTTAACACATAAATGACACACAGATGACACAACATAAATTTGACCAAGTGCTCGAGTTACAGAGGGGGAGAAATTACAAAAAAAGCAGTGTTCAAAGATAAAATTGAACACTCCGCTAGTCCTGGAGCCTCTGCTATGTAGGATGATGCACAAAATTGCTGAAGAAGATCACACTGTCCCTAGGGGGTAGTGGTTCTAACGATCCTTCTCCAACCTCTGACCCATGCGTTGGTGGTGGCACAGATGTCGAAAGTCCTGTGGCAGCTGCAACTTCTAGAGGTAGCTGGAAAGCCTCCAAGAGAGCCCTCATTTTCTCTTCTTTGCTTTTGGGGTCGTTCACGGTCCAGGTGGCTTCTCTAATATGTGCTAGAACTGGAACTTCCCAAGGACAAGGCAGCGCCAGGAAGAGTTCTTTTAAATTGACAAACCAGGCTATGAATTGCTTACGTTCAATATCGAATGCTCGGATTGATGCTTGTAGTTGCTAGTAGTCACTCATTCTTTGGGCTAGGTCCTCCGTGATAGTACGTTGGCCTTCAAAGCTTGTGCGGACAACCTCAAGTTCCACGTTTGCTGTTGCCAGCTTCTATTTTGTTGCCTTATGCACCTAGAACTCACCCTCGTATAGGGAATATGAGGCGGCCACTTATTTTTCTAATTCTAACCATGGTCTCCCAGCTATGAGCATAGCCAGGTTTGCATAGTGAAGGTTGGCTAACTCCATGTATTCTGTCATTTCTTTGATTTGCAGCTCCTTTAGGCAAAATTCTGCTTTATTGTAGGCATTCAATCCATCAAATATGGATGGCTATACATTGCCTCCTTCTCGAAGCTGCTAGAGAACTTGGTTCACCTGGGCTTTAGCGACTTGAATGTGCTTCTCATTCACCTCCTTCTGCAATCTCACTTGGTCCCTGTAATGATTTTTGACTTTTTCAAATTTTAGGGCCTCATTCTTCCAAGCGGCAATTTCGATTGCAGACTTTTGTCGCAATGCCCGAACCTCCTCCATTGACAAATTTCTATTTTCAGCTACCAACCTTCTTATGTCTACATTCACCCTGGCTAGCTCCTCCTACTGTTGGTAGATGAAATCTTTCATGTGTGTGTTCTCTACACCAACATTACGCAAGCAATGAACTTCTGCGGTCAGCTACATGTTCTCCTGGCAAACCTTCGCCAAATCCTTCCCTAAGTGATACGCTCGAGCGTCTGCTATGGACTTGTCTAGGATTATCATCTCCCTTAATTGGGCAACCTCCATTGCTAAGCACTGACAAGCAACTTGAGCAACTTCTAGTTGCCCCTCCAAAACAAGGCTCTTGCCCCTTGTCGACAACAACTCCAACTGGGTTACAGTGATGTTGTCTGGAAGATCGAAGACATCCAGAAGTGGTTTCTTGATTCCTACCAGTCGGTCCAACATTTCTTCATGTTGGGTTGCATCAATCTTGCTACATGAAGTTCTGGTAGATACCTCTACATCTTGTAGGCCATGGATGTTTGGTACAGGTGCTGCCAGTGCATTGAGAACAGTAATAATTATGTTAGCAACCACTTCGGTCGCAACTTCTTGTCCTTGGTGCTGCATCACCAAGACCGTTACCCCCTCACCATCCTCCAAGCATACTGAGAAAGTAGCAGCATTCCCTGAGATTTCAGGGAATAACTGCTGGGTTGCAGTGGATACATCTTGGATGCTTGGGTCTGTTTTGGTTGGAATGGGTGCTTAGGTGGCAGAAAATATCGACCTTACCCTTTCAAGTAAGCTAATTGATTGTGCCACTTGCTCCAGGTGGCTCATGGCAAAGTGATAGACTAAAGGATCGTCTCCTTCACAAGTTCTGCTGGATTGCTCTCATTGACTTGAGAGCATTTTCCGAATCTCATAGATGTACTCTGCTGTTGTTTGCGAGCCTAGCTGCGTTGTTTGTTTAGGTGGTGGAGGTGGTTGCTGCTCTTCCTTTGTCTATGTGGCGACAGAAGTTTTGTCTTTCATCATTTCTCACCACGAGGCAATTGGGGCACGCCGAATGATGTCGTTAGAATACCATGCTATCCCTGCCCATTTGCACAACTTTCAGATTAGGCAGGGAAAGGGGAGAGCTTGTCTTCCACGTTTATTCTCAGCGAACCTTTTTTCAATCTCCAGAAACAACAGTTGTGGAAGACTCATGGGAAATTTCCCACTTAAGGTGGCACACACACGAGTGGAGAAGGCTATGATTTTGCTAGGTCTTACCGTTGGATTCAAATGGTAAGATGCTATCTTGGATTATACTCTCTTCACTGTGGTCAAGAAGCCCAATTTCTTATGCTCTACCCCATAGCATCGTTGGATCCATTGCACCTTCACCTCTGGATCGGCCTGCTTAGGAATTTCTGCCACATCTACCCCAATTTCAGGCAACCCCAGAGCTTGCACTATAGCTTCCAAAGAGTAAGAGACATAAATGTCTTTGATCCTTACTCTTGATCCTGGTTACCGATTTTTCCAGAAGAGATAAGTTTCTCCTAAGTACCACTCACCACTAGTTGTGATGATTGGCCACATCGGAGAGTTCTGCAATTGAAGTCTCACGTCTTCTAGAGTGTTATCGAGGAATGGTCCAAAATTTAACTCTTGAAGGACCATTTGTTGCACCTCGCATGGATTGATAGCATCGAGACAGGCTTGGGTCAGGGTGACCTCAAGCCGCAGTGCTATTCCAAGAGTCTCATTCCCTAGTGATTGCACGCCGGGAATCTCCTCTTTGGGAATCTGGTGAACAGTTTCCACATTAGGTCCTTCACGAAAGGGCCCAATTACATGGGAGCCCTCCGCATACTCTGGCGATTGCACACCTTGTCCCCTTCTTGTACNGGTCAGGGTGACCTCAAGCCGCAGTGCTATCCCAAGAGTCTCATTCCCTAGTGATTGCACGCCGGGAATCTCCTCTTTGGGAATCTGGTGAACAGTTTCCACATTAGGTTCTTCACGGAAGGGCCCAATTACATGGGAGCCCTCCGCATACTCTGGCGGTTGCACACCTTGTCCCCTTCCTGTATGTGGATGCTTGTCCCTTGGTTGTGATAGTCCTTCATCCCTTGGGTGCCTTGGTTTGGGTGCCATCTGAAAACAAACATAACCATCCGTTAGACCATTCATAAGTAGTTTAAGATGGTCTGTATATACTTTCTTAGTTTGACCAAGTTATGTTAATGGCACAGGCACACTGTTAAGTTTCCCGGAGTGTTAATTTAGGAGATAGGACCAAAGTTTTCATAATTAACAAATTAATTACTTAATTAATTAATTACACAAGGACAACACCCCCCCCCCCTCCACGACTAAGAGCATACCTCCAGGTGTGTAAAAAGGGCAAGGACAGGTTGATGTGGACACGCGATGGAATGTACGTGCGTTGGGAAGGGTTAGGCAGAAAAAATGGCAAAAAACTCCCCTCAATTTGGACTCCAAATGATGAAAAATGAAGAAGTGCGATGGGGTATATATAGGGGTTGGGTGCTGCGTCGACGGGGCTGCATATATGCAATGGCTGCGTATAAGGGGCCCTGTATACGCAGCACGATTCACCTGTGGACTAGTGTTGACCAACCCAAAAAACACCTGAATTGAAAAATTTGAAAACCCAAGTTGAGCCATTTGAAGCCCAGAAAAGGCCCGATCATGGCTAAGGACAAGAGAAAGGTAATTAAGCCTAAAAAAGAGACAAAATGGAGAATGGGATGGAAAAAGAACTCTGCAAGGACAAAAGCGAATGATGGGACACTGAAACCAGTCAACCAAGAAATCCAAAGGATGGGAGGCTTAACAAGCACAACTAGGAATATGCAGGTGGGTCCTCCCCATAGCAGGAAACAACCTTTGTAGCCCCTACATACCCTTAACACTAGGTTCCATGGACGCTGGTGCCGATAAGTGGTGTTACCAGTTAAGACTCCAAACCAAGAGAACTCACCAAGGCATGAGAGACCTACAAAAAACATGACGAACACACAAAACATAAAAAGGGTAGTGAGGTGAGTACGGAGAGAAGCGGGAATAGAGGGAGAGGAGAAAATGGGAAGTCTGAGTGTCGGCCACATGAAACCCCATGTGAGAGCGTGGTTAAGTGACCTGGTAGAACCTTCCTGAGGACAGACCCAAAACCATTCGTAAACAGTGACATCGCAGCAATAAATGAAGTTCCGACCATCCCCCAAGAAAACAAGAATGACCCCATAGAGAACCACTACTCCAGGAAACATGAGAAGAAGGAAGTGAAACGGGACGAAGTTAGAGGGGACCAAGGAAGTCCCATAACTATAGTGTATGGCCCGTGAGAGGCGGTCTAAGGGGTGTGCTTTGAATTCCCACCATGATTCATATTTCTTTTCTTTTGTGCTAGGGAACCACACCATGCGAAGACCCATGCATGTTTACATGCATTCGACCAAGGGGTGTGCTTTGAATCCTCAATTTATTGTTTTTATTTTATTTTATTTTGTTTTTTTTTTTGAATTTTTTCAGTGAGGACCACAGCATGCAAGGTCGAACTGCCCAGAAGCTTCCGTGGAGGGAGACTTGGAGTGGGAGGAAATCCGTAAGGACACATCGACAACCCGAGGAATAGAACAGAACAATGAATAAAGCACTCCCCTTGAAGTCACACCTAATTCAAACCATTGGGTCATCCCTTAGTGTAGTAACTACACAAGTCACACATTGATTAAAATGTTTTTAAATGAAGGGGTTGCATGTTCACGACACAAGGAAAACCAAGGAATGGTGAATGGGTGGATGACGTGGACTCACTGCCAAGTTTATGAAGTCGAAACAACGTAAAATCCAAGGACAACCATGCAATGGTGGGAACCAGATAACTATGAAGACTATTACAGTACCCATCATAATGAAAACCGACCGTGCCAAACAATATGATGAGAAAAAGTAAACAAAAAGAACATGAAAAATGGAAAACAAATAAGTGTAAAACAAAAAGCATAAAAAAAATGTAAAAAAAAAGTGTAAAACAAACAAAAAAAATGTAAAACAAAAAAAAACAAAAAAATGGAAAACAAAGAAGTGTAAAACAAAAAGGGTAAGACAAAAAAATGTAAAACAAAAAATGATAAAATGGTGAGGGGTGTAGTGGGATGGATCAGCAGGGATGAGGGTCTCCCCCACGACTGGGTGGAAAGGAGGAGACGTGAAAGATGGAGCATGAATGATCAGCTGATGATAAGGTTGTGGTACTAGTTGTGTGAAGCTCACAGAAAGGTTTTAGTTGTTGGCGGTTGACCAACTGTGTTCTAGTGGGATCCCCAAGTTTGTGGATGAGCAAGGCCCCTGATGGAAAGGTTTCGGAGACAATATAAGGTCCCTCCTATAGTGTCTGAAACTTTGTCGGTTGGGATATATGTGAGGGGTTCCAATACAATACCTTGTCTCCACATCTAAATGTGACCTTCTGAATCCTAAGATCATGTTGTTTCTTGTTATAGGCCTTGTGGGTTTCATTTGAAAATAGGGCCACTAATCGGTTCTCATCTAGCACACTCAAATTGATTAATCATTCTCGTTGTGCTAGCGGTAGGTCAAGGCCAAGGTCATAGGCGATGGACAGTGTCTGGAGTTCTATCTGGATTGGAAGTATTGGTAACTTACTGTACACTAACTCATAGGGAGAGTACCCCATAGGAAGTTTCCAAGTGGAGTGATAGGCCCATAGGGAATTGTTGAGCTCGGTACTCCAATCCCTCCTGTATTTGCTAATTGTTCGTGTAAGGATCTTGGTAATTTTCCTATCTGTGACTTCGGCTTGCCTGTTGGCTTGGGGGTGATAAGGTCTGGTGAATTTATGTGTTACCCCTAAGCGTTGCATGAGTTTTTGAAAAGTGACCCCCGTAAAGTGAGTCCCATTGTCAGAAATGAGTGCGTGAGGCACTCCAAACCTAGTAACGATTTGTTGCTGGACAAATTGTGTGATGGTGTTTGAAAAACAATCGATGACGGCAGCCACTTCTGCCCACTTTGTATAGTAGTCCACCACCACGATGATGTATGCCTTTCCATTTGACAAGGGGATGATGGGGCCCATGAAGTCGATACCTCAGATGTCGAAGGGCTCTAGTGGCTGAATCCACTGTTGAGGTCCCTCCAACCGTGCCAACATCCCACCATCTCTCTGGCATTGTTCACATGAGCGGGCAAACCATTGTGCATCCCTGAAAAATGTAGGCCAATAATACCCTGCAAGCATGATTTTAATGGTCGTTCTACATCCAGCATAGTGGCCTCCACAAGGGCCCTTGTCAGCATCTTGAAGGATGCGCAGTGTATCGTCATTGTCAGGGACACACCATCGAACCAAGCTGTCTGTGCACACCTTGTAGAGGTGGCCATTGATTTCCATGAAATGCTTGGCCTTATAGAGAAACTGCTATTTCTACCGATGGTTCCATTCTTTTGGTAGCTCCTGGGTGGTAAGGTAGGTGAGGCTGTGGTTGAACCAAGGAGATTCCTTGGGTTCTTGAGGATCAACGACACCTGTGAAGAGGAGTTCATCTAGAAATTGATCGAATAAAGGCTCCTCCTCTTCTGCGTTATCCCATCGTAACTAAGACAAATGGTCAGCGACCACATTCTCGGACCTCTTTCTGTCTACCATGGTCAAATCAAACTCCTGAAGAATCACCAGCCACCGAATTATGTGGAGGCTCACCATTGGTTTATTCATCAAGAACTGGATAGCACTGTGATCTATGTGCACAAACACCTCGTATTCGAGCACATAGTGCCAGAATTTGTCCAATGCGAACACCACCACCATCAATTCTTTCTCGGTGGTGGTATAGTTCAGTTGTGCACCCACAATGCTACGACTTGCACAGTGGATATAATATGGACATTTTTTATCATCACACTGTGTAAGCACAACTCCCAAGGCGTAATTGGAGGCATCCGTCATAATGTGAAAGGGTTTGAACCAATCAGGTGCCCGTAGAATCGGAGCTTCTACGAGTTTCTGCTTCAGCTCTTGAAATGCAGACTCGCATTCCTTGGTCTAGACAAACAGAGCGTCCTTCTTTGTAAGCTCTACCAACGGTTGGGCTATCTTTGAGAAATGTTCAATGAAGCACTGGTAGTAATCAGTGTGTCCAAGGAATGACCGCACATCTTTAACAGTACTTGGTTGGCGGGTAATTCCTTGGATGATCCTGATCTTTTCAGGGTCTACGCTGATCTCTGTTGATGAGATACGATGCCCCAGCACAATGCCCTCTTGGACCATCAGGTGGCTCTTTTGCCAATTGAGCCGTAGATTGGTGTCTACACACCTCTTTAGAACTTGCTCTATGTGGTCCAAGGCTTGCTCGAACGTGGCACCATAGGTGGAGAAGTTGTCCATGAAGACTTCTACACCATTACTAATTTTTTGTTGGAAGATGCTTAGGACAAGGCATTGGAACATCGCAAGCATATTGCATAGGCCAAAGGGCATCTTCTTATATGAAAAAGTCCCCCATGGACTTGTGAAAGTAGTTTTGGCCTAGTCCTCTAGTGCAATTTGGATCTGGTTATAACCACTATAACCATCCAAAAAGCTGTAATATTGGTGTCCTGCGATTGTGTCCAACACCTGGTCCACAAATGGGAGTGGAAAGTGGTCCTTGAAAGTTTCCATGTTGAGCAACTGGAAATCAATATAGACCCTTCACTTGCCACCTTTCTTGGGTACGATAACAAGGGGGCTAACCCACTCGCTATCGGTGACAGAATAAATGAATCCCGCCTTAAGCAGTTGTTCAATTTCATCCTTTACTACCTACTTTAACTTGGGATTCAACCATCTTTATGGTTGTCACTGTGGCTTCATGGAAGGGTCAAGGTAGATCCGGTGCTGCCAGATCCTAGGATCAATGCCAGTCAGCTCAGGATAGGACCACGCGAATACAGCAACTCATTTTTTTACCATCACCAGCAACTTCTTTTTCTATTCAGGAGCAAGGGTAGCATTGATAATTACCAGCTTGCCATTTTGCAAGAATGCATACTCTAAGTGAGCTAGTAGGGATTTTAGCTCAAAGGGCTCTTGCTTGAAGCTCTCAGGGATCTCTAGCTTTCCCCAGTCATCTAGGTCATCAATGATGGAGGTCTGTTGATGGATCTCCTCCATCACATCCATGTTGTCAATATAGGCTTGCACTAGCCCCTCGGATGATTCCATGCATAATATGCTGCTAGCAGGATCAGCTGTCAGCCACTGGATGCCCTCTTGGTTAGTGGCTACTGCGTATAGGCATTGTTGAATTGGTGATTCCTCGGTACATCGACTGCATGCTTGAATGGATGTCCGCTTAGCGGACCATAACTACTACACATAATTGCACCCCGAGTCACTGTACATGATGCATGGAACTCTTTTCTTCTCAATCTTCCCAAAAGGATTTTCCTTTGAAATTTCCAAGGACAGATCTCGGAGTCCTAGTCGTGCATCCACCGTGCTTAGCCAGGCTCTTCCCATGCTGATTGGGAAGTTTCCCTTATAGTTTTCTACACAGATGACCAAGAAGTCAGCAGGGTAAGACCACCCACAAATGGTGGTCACAATGTCCTCCACCAAACCCAAAGGAACAGTGATGGATTGATCTGCTAACTCGAGCCAGATGTTGCTCTTCTTTAGTGAGGGTAGGTTCCAGTTCTTGTACATGTCATGAGAGATTAAATTAACCCCTAACCCTGAGTCCAAAAGAGCTTTGCACGGCTCATTCCCAGCCACCTGAAGATAGATTAGGGGGCTTCCCGGATCTATCAATTTTCGGGAAAGAGAACCAGCTTTGATCCAGTCGATCACGACATGTGTAAGCATGACCATCTGGACGTTGGAATGCGGCGGAGCGGAGGACTGCTTGGGTGGTATGATGTTGGAGGCATTGGTAGGTTCGGAGGCACTGGCCACAGGCGTAGGTGAGGGTGTGTTCAGATTATTGGGCTGAAAGAAAGGACATTTGTGTGGCTTGGATTCCGATCCACTCGACCGAGGTGCCGGTTGTAAGTTAACAGCCCTCATAGCATTTCGTTATTGTGGCTGTGGCGGTATTTCTCCCTGTATGGATGGAGCAGGTGGCAACTAAGAGGGATGGTGTGGAGGAGTGGCAGAAGAAGGTGACGGAGGGTAGAAGTGATGTGGATTTGTCTCCCTGGGTGATGGAGATGGATGTCTAAAATATTTAGGGGGGTGGTAGTAACTGGGAAAGGCCGCATGACTGGAAGAGTCTCTTGGAGAGACCGGTTGCTGAACATAGTACCCATAAGGATCAGCTTGCTTGTAAGGGTACTGCTACCTTGGAGGTGGCATCCACCATGCTTGTGGTTGCTGCCACTGTTGGAAGTATTCATACGATTGTGGGGGTGTTCCACTCAGATAATATCCTTGCTACTGCTGGTGGAATCACCTGGGGTTGCCTTGTGGATAAGGCAACCTTTGGGGTGTCTGCCGTTGCGCCAAATAAGGGTTCAAGGCATAGACCCCAAACTCTTGAAGGTGGGACGCCATAGGATAACATCCCTTAGGATGTTTATATTGGCATACACCACATCCATCGTCCTCCTCGATGTTAGAGTCTGCAACTTGCTCTGCTACAGAAACTTTTTCCTTACCCTTATGTTGGGCACATTCAGCTCCCTTCTTCTTGTGTCAATCACAGTCACTACCCTGTTCTTTGGACTCTTCTGCGATTTTCAATATACTTTGGAATCTTTCATCCAAAGAGTCCCACATTTTATCCACCTTTACCGATATTTCAGATGCAAACTTTTGTAATGGCAAAGTCTTCCTATTCACTGCTGCTTCCAGTGGTGACTCATCCTCCTCATCATAAAATCGGACCTCCCTCTTCTTGAGGGAAGGATCCCAGTTGAATTCTTCTGCACTTTCCTTTTTTCTGAGTTCTCCTTCCTCTTTGGCCACTTGATCAATGAGGCGCTGCAACTAATGGGCCCTTAGCTCTGACAATCGTCCCTTGGCGTACACACCAAGGGTCTTTCGCATTTCAAAACGGAGTCCATCAATAATGTGGCGAAGTTATGCCTACTGAGAGTAACCATGACCAGGGCACCGATGCAACAGTGAGTAATACCTGCTCATGGCGGCATCCAAGGGTTCATGATTCCCTTGTTTCCAACCATGGATCTGCCATCTCAAATTCACCACTCTAGAGTACGTTTGATATTTTTCATTAAAAATTTCAAACATCATACTCCACCTTCTGATTGATTCCGGCTCCAAGGACCGATACCAACTTTTAGCTTCTTTGATGAGTGTACGAGGGAACAGCTTCAACCGTTGCCAATCGTTATCAATATTTTGCAGGGTGCAGGCGTCATGGAATGCCTGCAGGTGGGTCTGTAGATCCCAGTTGTATTCCCCTTCAAATCTGGGGATGTTGTTCATATCAACACGCTTGATCTGACTATCCTTCATGTGCCTACTTGGAATATGAATTGCCTCTGCAATTTGGAGCATGCTCCGAGTAGCTAACAACGGCTCATATGAATCATAGTCCTGTTGGGGACTATGACGTCTGTGATGATTTTTGCTACCTCTTCTTTCATGCTGGCAAGGGCCACGTGATTGGTCACGTGCTCCCTCACGTTGCCCCTTCCAAACCTATTTACCACCATCCTTTCTCTCCAACCTTCCCCTATGACACTCAAAACCTGAGTTGGATGAAGGTGAAGGAGAGGGGGAGGACAGAGAAGAAGGAGAGGCATCGCCACCGCTTCGGCAAGGATCTCCCCATCTACCCTGGTGACGGCCGCGATCATCTCCTCTAGCTTTGCTACATGACCCGCCATCCCCTTGAGGATCGTGGTCACTTGGAGGTTTATTCTAAATGATTGACTGGAGGATCTGCGGCCCCAGGTGAAGTTCGGTCAAATGAGTATCATGAAATACAGGATCTCCATCGTCTTGTAGCCCTTGTGAGAATAAGGAGTTGGTGAATTGCTTCCCCTTCTGTTGTTCATATCTCTCGGCCTACTGCTAATCTCTTGTTCATTGAGCTTCTATGGGACGATAGTCTTAGTAGTCATGATCCTCCATGACATACTCCACCACTCAGTCCTGGATGCCCAATCTGCCCAGATTGTGATATAGCATCGTAGGATCTGCTCGGTCGGGCGGTAGCACGATGCTACCCTCCATGTCCCACCATTGAAGATGTTCATCCTGATGTAGGATGAATGTGAAATCAGGGACATATTCATCGAGATGTTTGTACACCACCCGACATTCTTGTGGCACCGGTGGTTCAAATGCATCTCTCCTATGAGAAGACATGTTGGATGTTAGATGGTCCATATAATCAATGTACCTTATAATTAACTTAAGTTCACCTAGTGTGCGGTGCGTAAATATTTCTACCCTGGGTTCGTTCCAATGACTTAAATGATAATTTCACTAAAGTCAGATGACGCATGTAAGACTAACAATCCCTCGTAACGGTGCCAATGATGAGTGGCTAGGTACCCCTACGCCCAACCATACGAATCACGAGCGTTCACGCGCGACTCGGTCGAAATCTGCAGACTATAAGCACTTAACATACACCAAACTTCAAACCAATGAAACCTTGGATTAGAACAGTCGTTGTCATCCTAATCTCACTTATGAAGTTCGGTTACGTTGGTTAAGTGAGACTAAGGCTAATGATTTTTATATCTTTTTAATTATCTTTTTCGGCGACTAATTGAAGTATGAAAGGGAAGGAATAAACTATAATCTAATCTCTAATTATCCTAGTTTATATTCTAACTACTCCTAACATAAGTATCCGGTCCCATCTTCCAAGCACGTTCTGAGCATTTCCTAACATTGCTGGGTTACTAGACATTAAGCATCGCTGGGCTTACCAAGTGTTTGGATTACGTTCGAGATGGTCGTACTTATGGCTTAACAAACTACGAATGAACAATAACGATTGAAATTATAATAATGAAAACATAAATAATCAACAAGTAACTAATAAAGCATTAACGAGTAATTAATAAAGCATAAACATTTTAAACTATTAAAGACATGAAACAACTAAGTCCAAATGCTACAAGGTATGCTTGAATAGTTCGTCTTTATTTCCATCACGCAAATGGACTCAGATACATCAATGCTTGAATAAAGATCCATTCACTTTTCTTACACCTGCTGCGAGCACTTGGAAAATATTCTATCTCTTGCAGGAGCAAATTGCAAGAGCTTCGCTACAACTATTCAAAAAGATGCCTAAATGAGGCGGAAGGCCCTCATATTTATAGATCCAAGAAAGGTGGCTGCATAAATCAGGCCACGTCGACATTGGGTGGCTACGTCGACGGGCCCGCGTCGACACAGCTGCATATACGCGGCCCCGTATACGCAACCCAGTCGATGCATTGACTTTTGACACTTCATCACCTAGGTAGAAGGCTCTCTTTACGATGCCTACATGAGATTCGAATAGCCTCTTGTATTTGCGTTAAGCTTGTAGTGGCCAATGGGGGTTCATCGTCATTGGGTAAGTTATACTTCCATGTGTTGGGATGACGTTGTTTTTGTTCATGTTTATAAGAAACCCCCACTTCAGGTTGTGCACTCCAATCTTCATCGTCACATAGTTCATTGGTTCTCCAATGAACTTCTTCACTAAGTGTGGCATTATTGTAATCTTGTAGGAGAGCCATGGTTGTAAAGTTGTATGTGAATTTACATGTGACTTTTAATAATTATTTCTTTCTAAAGGATATATCGTTGAGTCCTTTACAGTGACCTTGTATGATATAACTAATCTAGATAACTAGCACCGTCCCCAGCAACAGTGCCAATGATGAGTGGCGAGGGACCCCTACACTCAACCATACGAATACGAGCGTTTTCACGTGCGATCTGGTCGAACTCCGTAGACAGACTAGTTGTGGCATCTAGATAGTTAGCCTTAGGTCGTAGTTCACTATCTTCCCACTTGGACTAGTATTATCTTTGTCACGTATGGTTTAGTCCAGAGTGAGGTGTATGATGGGGTCCTAATCTAATGCTACTCTTGAAGGCAATGGAAAGTAATATTAACTAAGCTAGGAGGAAAGGGTAAGAGAATCTAAACTAGCCTAAGTGCGATGAGCATCCATTCCTTGATTATTCGTACACATCTTGGACTTCGTGCACGACTACCACTGGGATTACCAAGCGCATGGCCTATGCATGCTACGGGGTTACCAAGTAGTCACACTTAAATGCTCATAATCAAGTCGTACTCATTCCGCGGTTTAACGTGAGTTTAAGGGTGATAGAGACTAATTAGGAAAATAGTAAATAATAATTAAATAAATAAATAAACAAGGTGAATGCTGCAATGATGAAGTAATCTCGATCTTTATTGCTGGTCATGTGCATGTCCAAGTACGTCACACTTGAATAAAGGATGTTGTACAATTACATTCACCACACTACAGGCGGCAAGGAGAGCCACCTCTTATTTATAGAACTGGCGACAGGCTGCAATATTGCGTACATGATATCGCAACAAACATGCGATATTGCGTACACGATATCGCGGTCGCCCAAAATGCGACTCATCATGCTTCAACCATGGAAGGGGGATTGTGACCTTGAAAAAGAAAGTAAAAGTATTTTGCTAGTTTGGTTAGAATTTCCAGGGCTCCCATCTCATTTTCTCCCCATGTTAACATTCTTGTTATGCAGGTTGTGGAGGTCATCAGCCTGGAGTCCTTTTTAAGTTTCCTTCCAAGACTAACTCAATGAGTGTGTGTTAAAATTGATATGCAAAAAAAACATCCTAACTCACTAGAATTTAATGTGAAAGAAAGGACTTTTGTTCAAAAAATTTCATGTCTTATGCTTGCAAATTATTTTTATTATTTTCTTGATCCTAATCATCGAAAAGCTCAATGTCGAAAGTTATTAGCCAAGATTGAAGCCAAAAGAATTTTATCTAAATAGGTTAGTAAAGAATCAGAAGATAAAAATATTTCTAAGGATATAGGTAATGATACTATCAAGGTGCACTTGGCTAACCCTTCTTCTTCGGACCGCAAGATGTCAAATGTAAAAGATATGAATATTAAGAATACCAATGTTATTGGGAGATATGATGGCGGGCGCAGCAACTCAGACCCCGGCGGGAGCAACTCAGACCCAGGCAGGCGCAGCACACAACGAGGCGGATGCTGCTCATGGAGGGTTCGGCTCAGCCGGGATTGGCTCAGCACCGGGGGGATCAGACCCAGGGGGCAGGTACAGCCCATGAAACGGAGGTTTACGCACACGATCACACAGGTCTGGGCGTCCATGGTCACGGGCAGGCCCACACAGTTGCAGTCCAGCAAGCTGCTACGCAACGGGCCACGACTGAGGGGCTAGAGCTACGGCTGCACGTCAAGGACCCAGATAGCGCTATGCTGGACAGCTTGGCGCGCAGTCTAATCGGTAAGTTTGTGTTGGAAGGTCTACGGCCCCGGCTGGATCTGATTCGTCGGTGGGCTCGGGTGACGTGGGAGCTGGAGACAGTGACGGTCAAATGCCTCGCAGATGACCGCCTACTGTTTGGGTTTGCCTCCATGGCAGATCGCAAGAAGGTTCTGGTGGGCGGACCTTGGTTTTACGGGGCACGGGGCCTCGCCCTGGCTCCCTGGTGCCCGGGCGCGCACCGTGACACACATCTGTTCGCCAGGGCCCCGGTATGGGTACGCTTATATGAGTTGCCACTGGAATATTGGTCCCTCGAGGTTCTCCGCACATGCGCGCAGGCAGTGGGGGAGTTTATTAAATTTGACACTTTTACAGAGAATAGGGAATACCTAGGCTATGCCCGGTTCTGTATTTGGAGACCACTGCAAATGCAGACACAGGCCGAGACGCTGGTGCTGGAGTCAGAGAGTGGGGAGGAGCGGATCCGTATCCACTTTGAAAATCAGCAGAGGCCGCGGGCTATCCCAGGGGGAGGCTCGGCCAAGGCGGACCCGAATCGTGACCAAGGGGGGGAGTGGCACGCTGCTGGTAAGAGAGGACGCGGTCAGGGGGGGAACACCGGACTGGCCCCACATACGCCGGGCGGACTCAAGCACGCACGGTAGCGCAGGACGGGCTGCACCGTGGACCAAAGAAGACGACGACGCCGGCTGCAGGGACAACGCAGGCTGCAGGGACGACGCACGCGGAGCGCTTGGAAGGGATGCCCAGGGAGAACACGCACGCCCCATACTTGCAGGCTCTGATTGGGGGGGGAAAACCGCTCGCTGCTAAACCGAGGCCGCTACACATTGCGGGAGGAGGTCCGGACGGGGAGGCTCTGTCGCCTCCTCCTGTCACGGACTGGATCAATACACGACGCGGGATAGCTCGGTCACGTTCCCCCCTGGGGAAAAACGGCCCGCCGAATGGAGAGGGGGTGGCGAGGCTACTGTCAGCGGACAAGGTGGGCACACCAGCGCACAGCACCCGGCGGCATAAGGCCGCGCAACTCTTTGTTGATCTGGGCGCACAGCCCACTCTCGAGGAGATGTTTCAGCATCAACCGTCGCCATGAAGGTGCTCTCTTGGAATTGCCGGGGACAGGGTACCCCGTACAAACGCCATACCCTGAGATGCATGGTGGTTGAGGAGAGATGTGATGTCGTATGTTTACAGGAAACCAAAGTCAAGCAGTCGGAGGTCCAGGTGCTGAAGTGGCCGGGGTGGCACTGCCACTCGATTCCGAGTCGGGGACGCGCTGGAGGCCTTGCGGTCCTCACTAAGGAGGTCTCCGCAGTACAGGATTCGTCCGATTGGAGCGTCACGGTTCACTTGCCCAGGCTGGACGTCTGGATCACTAATGTTTACGGGGCTCAGGAGTGGACAGCGCGGTTGCAGGAACTCGAGCGCGTGGCTGGACTGGTGCCCGAAGGCGCGGGCTGGTTGTTGA
Organism: Gnetum montanum; assembly: GCA_015680685.1. NCBI lineage: Eukaryota > Viridiplantae > Streptophyta > Gnetopsida > Gnetales > Gnetaceae > Gnetum > Gnetum montanum. The sequence goes on along the minus strand of MNCI01005256.1, from coordinate 485,724 downwards.
TCGGAGATTTCAATCAGCGCTTGTTTAGCTGGGAGAAGTCGGGAGAGTCCCTGGCGGAGCCCCCGGGGGCAGCCGAGTTTCAAATGTTGCTGCAGAGGCGGGCACTCACCGACTTGGAACTTGCGGGCTGCCGATATACCTGGAGTAACCGGCGTCAGGGTGCCGCACGCGTTCAATCCCGGATTGATCGGGCTTGGGCTAGCCAGCCGCTGCTCACCGAATGGGAAGTGCACGCATATGGGGGTGTCAGAGTGGCTTCTGATCACCGGGTGATCTTTTGCCACGTTGACCGACCAGTGGTGCAGAGCCCCCGGCCATTTCGTTTTGAACGCTCGTGGCTTCGGAAACCGTGGCTGGACGGAATGGTTCGGGCGATCTGGGTGGGATACCAAGGCGGGTCAGGCGAGTCCTGGGCAAGACAGGCGCAGCACAGGACGCAGGCCGAATTTTCGCGGCTGGCGCAGACCAATACTTCGCGGCAGACGCAGAATGCTTCGTCGCGGCAGGGGAAGCCCGATGGTGCGCGACAGACGCAGACCGAAGTGCAGAAATTGGCGCAACACACGACGCAGCGGATGCAGAGCACAGGGTGGCAGGCGCGGAGAACTAGGAGCCAGGCGCATCAAACGACGCGGCAGGGGCAGCACCAAACGCCGCAGCATGGGACATGGTAGGGACAACATGAGACGTGGCAGGGGCAGCAGGAGACGTGGCAGCATGAGACGTGGCAAGGGCAGCACGTGCCGCGACAAGAGCTCCATGGGCTCTGGCAGGAGGACCCACGCGACTTTTTAAAATGGGCACTGCAGAGATTGAAAAAACAAATTAAAACCCTCCCCAAGGATGAGAAATTCAACTTTTCTGTGCAGCGCCGGTAGATTCTAACGCGATTAGGAACGGTACAGGCCAAACAGGAACAGCATTCTGACACTAGTCACGATGAGCTTGCCCTCCTAATGCGTTTGCAGTCACTGCAGCAGGAAGAGGAAGAATATTGGCAGCAGAGGACTAGGATCCAGTGGTTGCGCTTGGGGGACAGACATACCAGATTTTTTTTTGCACAGGCGGTGGAACACCGCAGGAAACACCATCGTCCTCTACACCAGTTCTTGCAGCACCAGCAGACGCCCTCTCAGTCCGGAGTGGACGTGCTGCAGAGTTACTGGCAGCAGGTTTGGGAGTGGCAGCCCACTGCCCCGATCTCCGTGCCCATCCCGCAGGTGGTGACCAAAACAGAGAACGCGCGGCTGCTAGCCCTTTTTTCCCCGCAAGAGCTTCACGACGCGCTGAAAGATATGCAGGCGAACAAGGCGCCGGGGCCGGATGGCTGGCCTATCGAATTTTTTCGCGCATACGAAGAGGTGCTGGGCGAAAATCTCCTTGATGCTTTTAATCATATGCTGGTATGGAGACAGGTCCGCAAAGAGCTCAACTGCTCCAGGGTGGTCCTTCTGCCGAAAATCGAGACTCCCACTGCACCGGGCCACTTTCGGCCCATAGGGGTCTGCAACTCACTTCTTCGACTGTTCTCTCGTATGCTGGTGGCCAGACTGCGCCCCCTCATGCCCCGTTTGGTGGGGAAAAACCAGGCTGCGTTTATAAAGGGCCGCCACCTCCAAGACCAGGTGCTTTTATTGCACGAAATCCAGCACTCCCTACGGTGCGCTAAGTATCCAGGCCTCTGCATCAAGCTTGACATTGCGAAGGCCTATGACTCCGTTAGCTGGACAGCTTTACAGAAGGTGCTGATGGCAAAAGGGTTGGATCGGGACTTCGCGGAGCTCTGCCTGCAGTTGCAAAGAAGTGGACGTTACTCCCTTGATATCGATGGGACTCTGAGGGGTTTCCAGGGGACAGGCCGCGGGTTGCGTCAAGGCGATCCCCTCTCCCCCCTCCTCTTCCTCATGGTGATGGATCTCCTGCAAAGTTACTGTGTGGACGAGGGTGTCCATGGCCTTGATGTGAATGGTGTGCGGTGTCTCACCGCTCACTACGCGGATGACACCATGATCTTTGTCAGGGCGGCGGTGCCACAGGTCAAGGCGTTGATGCGGGCGCTGGACCGGTTCCAACGGGAGGTGGGGCTGCAGGTACACGCGGGGAAGTCCGCGTTGTACTTCACACACACGCACCCGGCGGTTCGCAGCAAGATTATTCAAATCCTGGGGATCATGCCTGGGTAGGAGGAGGATAAGTATTTGGGCATCCCCATTCATAACTGGCATCGGAAGCAAACCTGGCAGACGCTACTGATGCGAATCCAGCAACGCACGGCCCATTGGACGAATCAATTCCTCTCTCGTAAGGGAAAGATTGTGTTGGCAAACGTGGTGCTGGGGGCAATGGCTAGGTTCGGGGCTTCAATCGCCGCCTTACCGGTGGCTGTGGTCACAAAGATTGACACGATCCTGCGCAGCTTCGTGTGGTCAGGCGGGAAGGGGGGAAAGAAGATGCACCTGGTGAATTGGGCCACCACTGCGCGGCCCCGCGAGGCGGGGGGAGTTGGCATTCTCCCCTTCACGGAGGAGGTGGTGTTAGGGAGGCAACGCTTGATCTGGAGGTTCTTCACCACACAGGAGGACCCCTCCCCTTGGGCGCAGCTTCTATGGCGGAAGTATCGGCCCTGGAGGGCGGCAGGATCGGACTCGCTCGTTTGGAAGCAGCTTTGTGCCCAGATGGACATGATGGGGGGTGACACGGAACCCCTCCATCCTCGGCAATATCTTCGGACGCGGTTCCCAGCGGACCCGCGCTGGAGGCTCCTTTGGCGGGGGCCAATTCCGGAGAAGATCAAGGTTTTCGGATGGCTGATCCTTCACAGAGCCCTCCCGGTTCGGACGTTGCTACAGTCCCGGGGCTTGGGGATTAGTCCGCAGTGCCCCATGTGCACTCAGGCTGATGAGACGCTGACGCACTTCATGCAGGAGTGTCATGTTACTCGGCAATTTTGGCACACGTGTGGTTTGCATCCCATCCAAATCTCTGGGAATTCGCCCACTCTCACTGCACTTTGGATTTTGTGGAAGGCCCGCAATGATTGTGTATTCAAAAATGTGGCCTGCCCCCCACCGGTTATCTTGGGGGCCAGGTTCCGAAAGCTGTGGCAGGAGATTGGGATCGCGAAGGAGGAGGGCTCCTCCACGGCCGGGCCCAGAGTGGGTCTTGCTTTCGAGCAGGGCGCCCCCTCCCAGGCAGGTGCAGAGACTAGTGGAAGGTAGAACCATCCCTCGGCGGGAAGGGTCGAGCGTGGATGGGGGAGGACGCGGGGCAACACAGCTGCTTCTCAAGGTGACACAGGGCCGATCATTCGATGCCCGGACGCTGATCAGGATCATCATCGGCTGAGGCCACCGCGGGAGAAGGACCCGCCGGATGCTTGGCGTAGCAACATGAAGAATTAGGCAGCTACCTCCCGTCCTCACTCATCGCAGCTCTGGTTTGCTGACGTCCTGCAGCATGGCAGGACCGGAATTGCCCAGCTGATTGCGGAGAATCGGCGTCGCCTTGCCGCGGGCCTGGCTGAGTAGGGGGAGCCCGGTTGTGGGGTCTCTGCTACAGCAATGGGCTGGCCTCTGTTGCCCTTTTGCATTTTCGTCACGGTTTTTGGGTTTCTGATGATGCGGGGTCTTTGGGCCACCGTTGGTCGTGGGTTTTGGTGCGTGTTTCGGGGACGCGGGGGCGATCCTCCCTGCGCGTTTCTCCACCACGGCTGTTGTTGGCTGTTCTGCCCTCTTCTGGTTCTGGAATCCTTTGGCTTGGGGACTCCTGCTTTGGGGCCGTGGCTGGCGGTCCATGCTACGTGTGGGCGTAGCTTGTTCTTCTTTTTTTGGGAATAATATCCGCTCGACCTTTTCCTAAAAAGAATACCAATGTTATTAAGACTCCTCTTAACCAAGAAGGGGCTCTAAAAGATGCTACTAGTGGCTGGGAGTGAGTTACCTGAAAATCTTATGCCTTAGTCACATGAGATAATCCTATCTTTAGCGATTTCCCTAGAGGGCACTGATCCCTAGTTGTTGCTAATGCTAATTAGTCCAATAGCAAAAAAACAAGTTCTCATCATCCTTTAGTAAATAGTTTGAGTCTTTAGTGGTTGAGGGGGATCCTCCTTCGTCTTCACAGCCACACTGAAGTGTTGCTCATGGAATGTTAGGGGACTCTTAGATCCCTGTAGGAGATATATAGTCCGAGACTCTATTCGTAGGCATTCCCTCAATGTTGTTTGTATTCAAGAAGTTAAAATCCAAGGAGTCCATCTTCAAACCTGTTGTAAGAGTATTTTTCCCAATAGTTATTATGTCTCTTCTCACCATGAATATGGAAAATGGGAAGCTATAATTCTTCTTCATAGTAAGTGGCAGGAGGCTATTATTGATCATGATAGTGATAATTTAGGGCATTGTTATTAGATTTAGTTACAATGTGCTAATGAAATCTTAGGGATTGTCTCCATTTATGCTCGTAATTTGAATGACTAGAAGCTTTTTTGGAATTGGCTTAGGCACAACTTGCCCATAGCTAATTGCGGGAAACTTTAATATGATTGAGCATCTAGAGGATAAGTTTGAAGGATAAAGAGATGGTTTAGACAACAGGGAGCTTTTTGTATGCTTTCGTTAAAGAGAAAATTGAATTTGCAAGAAGCTAATGGAAACTACCCCTTTTCTAGTACTTTTAATTGGTTTACTTGAAGCAATGCTAGACATGAAGACTTCTACATTTCTTCTAGGTTGGATCAGATTTACCTATCTATGAATGCTTCTATTCAACTTACTACCACCAATGGTGCTCCTGTTCAGGCATATTATACCCAAGTTTTGTTAGATCATTATCCTATTCACTAGTCTCTTTCCCTCTCTAGCTGCTCCCATTCTTCTAATGACCTTTATATTTTTAACATTACCTTTCTTCATAGCAACTCCCTTTGCTCATTATTGATGCAAATATGAAATTGGCATCCTAAACCCCTTGAAGAAGACGATTGGATTGATTGGTGGACTAATGCTTCTACTCGCCTTCAATAGTTTTCCAAACATGTGGGTAAATTGGCGGCTTCAAGAATAAACTCTCACAAGTCCAACCTTCATAAGAAGATCTCCTTATTCAAAATGCTATTAATAAAGGTGAAGCTATTGAGGCTCAATTTTGTTGCTTGCAAATTGCCAAGGAGAACATGCGTATAATGGATCACCATGAAGCTAGAGGTGCTCACCTTCGCACTCATCTTTCTTGGCTCCGCATGGGTGACCAGGCTACTAAAAGATTTTTTTGTCTCCTCAAAGGGGAGGCAAATATCCCCTAAAATCCTAGCTATTCAAGTTGATGATAATATCTTTACCTCCAAGACTGACATTCTATAAGCGTTCTTTGAGTTCTACTTTCAAATTTTTTGAAAAGAAGATATTGATCCCACTGCAGTTAATACCTGCTTAGGAGTTATTACTCCTTTTAATCGTTCCATCTTTGGTGATGATTCTAAATAGGATCTTGGTAAAACTTTTCAACAACTTCATGATGGCAAAGCCCCTGGTATGGATGGTCTTCCTACAAAATTTTTCAAGAAATTCTAGCCCACTCTTTAAGATACTATCTATAGTGTGTATAAGAAAGCTCTTAGGAAAGGTTCCTTTGGTAAACTAATCAATGCTAGTATTATTACGCTTCTACCCAAGTCAAAAAGATCATATGTGCATTAGCAGCTAGTGCCCTATCACTCTTTTAAATGTTATCTATAAAATAGTTACTAAAGCTATAGCTAATAAATTAAAACCGTTTCTTCCTCATCTCATAAGCAAAGTGCAAAGTGGTTTTTTTCAAGGCAAGTATATTTTAGACAATGTCATTACTGCTATTGAGGACTTGCATTGGGCTTCTTCCATTGATCAAAAATCCATTCTTTTTAAGCTTGATTTTGCAAAAGCTTATGACATGCTTGATTGCTCCTTTTTAAGAAGTATAGTCAAGCATCATAACTTAGGTACTACTTTTGATAGACATATCGACTTGGTTTTGTCAGAGGCCTCTTTAGTTATTTGTATCAATGAAACCTTCTCTAAGGTTATTGAGCTTCAAAAATCAATATAATAGGGATGCCCTTTAGCTCCTTATCCTTTTATCCTAGCTGCTGACGCTCTTGGAACTATTCTTAGATCTCACAATGAATCTATAAAGCTAAGAGGTATCTCTCTTCCACAAGAAGGAAAGGATCTTGTTTATAGCCAGTTTGCATATGATACTTTTCTGACTTTGCTTGAGGATTATAATAATTTTAACATTGCATTGGATTGTATCAACATCTATTGTAGAGCCTTAGGAGCTAAAATCAATTGGAACAAAATGCAAGCTATTCGGTCTAGCTTCTCTCCAAGGCATACTTGGACTTATCATTTTGATATTAAGTGGCTTTCTCCTACCGATGTTTTCACCCTTTTGGGTATCCCAATTGCTTTATTCACCACTCCCACTACCTTATGAAATAATGTGGTGGAAAAAGTGAAACATAAAGCTTTGAAATGGGCTTTAAAACCCTTATCTCTTGTAGGTAGATTTATCATAGTTAATCATATTTTGAGCTCCATTCACATGTACTACTCTTCCTTTATGGCTCCTTCCAAATCTTCCTTTTAGTGCATCAACAAAATCCTTAGGAATTTTTTATGGGGGGATAAGAACATTCACAAAGCTTTTCATCGAGTTACTTGGGATATTTCCACTTGAAGCAAGGAACACAGGAGTTTAGGTCTTGTATCTATTGAGCACCAAAGTATTCTCTTGGCCTCCAAGTGGGTCACTTGCTGTATAGAAGGAGATGAACCTTGGAAGATCCTTTTTAGGCATAATATTTCTTGTCTTGGTAATCACCATAGATGGAAAAACATTCATTGGAGTAATTGGATCATCAGTAGAGGTTCTTAGAAGATTATAGGTTCTTTCTTGTTCAAGCAAATTTGCTAATGTTGGAGTCAACTTAAAGGCTTTTTGCAATGGAAACCTTCCTAAATAAGCTTGGACTCTTTGTTGATGCACTCCATCTCGCAGTCTCCTATTTTTAAAAAGAGTTTGGGTTGTCTTTATAATGAATTCTCTCAAAGAGCCAATCGTTTTGCTGATCATAATCTCCATCATGTTGCTCAATTATTTACTACTAAGAAGGATTCTACTACCCTCCCTTGACAACATGCCAAAGTAAAATGGAGGTTTCAAAGACAAGATACTCTTATTTACCAACACATTGAGCATGTTCTCTCCAACTTTAGTGTTCCCTAGTTGCATAATAATATTCCTTGGTATGATGATTGGTTTTGGTATGATGGTTCCCCTTTGTGTATTTTATGCCTTTCTAAAGCCAAATCTTGGTTTCATGCACAAGAATTCCAACTCTCCACTTTAAAAAGAAGATGGAGTGTACATCTTGAGGATCACCATTGAAAAGCTATTTTTTATTGTGTTTGGACTTCCAAAGCCCAATCTAAGCATTGTTTCTTTTTCGGGTCCTTATTCATCAAGGTCTTCCCATTGAACATAGGTTTCACTTCTTAGGAGTTGATTGCCCTAAATGCACCACTTATTAAGCTTATGACTCTTTTGTGCATGTCTTTTGGGATTACCCATTCTCTTGACAAATTTGGAAGTGGTGTTAAACTCTCCAAATTTTTATTCCTAACCATAATGTCAGTTTCCCTTTATGTATTGTGTTAAGCAACACCTTCAAAAATTTATTTGAGATTATTTTCTTTATTTGAAAATGTCTTCTAGATGGGTAGTATCAAAACACCAACTATACTAAATTTCACTACGGTATAAAATGCTCTATTCCTAGTAATGTTCAACTTCAAGTAGGCTTTACCAATAATATTGCCGATTGGTTTTGAATTGCTTGTTTTGGTTTCCTTTTTTACCTGGTGCAAAATGCTTTTGAGGTTTTCTTCTCCAGTTTGCAGCTCACCTTTAACAAAACTCTTCTGAAACCACTGCGACAGGGCACAATGGCGGTGAAGAGAAGAAAGAACAGGGGAAGAAATAAAACCCTACGCGGTCACTCAGTGAAGCTGTCATAACGCTCAGCAGAAGCAGCCGTGGGGCTGCTGCTCGTTTCTTGAGCGTTTGTTTTTTCTTTTCGCTTCTTTCTTTCTTCGTTTTGTTTTTGTTTTTTCACTGTAGGTTGCAAAGCCGCCACAGAGACACAGGAAGATCCTTCTTCTTCTTCTTATTCGTGTGCGCGTGGTTGTGCTTGTTTTCTTCTTTCTTTTTTTTTTGACGCTACTTTGAAGAGGAAGGGTTTTTGTCTTTTGTTCGGTGCTTCGGTGCATGTCTTGCGTAGCGTTTTGGAAATGTCCGCTCGGTATTTGAATTTCTCTCAGTCTACCTTGCGCTCTCCATGGCAATGACCGATCATGACAAGTTAGTTTGTTTCTCCTCCTTTTACTTGGGTGCCTTTCCTTCTTTTTCTTTTTCATTTAATTTCCATTTTAGTATCATCGTCGATTCTAAAGTTGATTCCGTGGCGTGTATTTTCTGTAGACCGTTTTGGTGCGGCTAGTTCTAGCATCTGTCGGAGAATCTATTGATTTCTTATAGCTGTGTACAAATGTGTATTTAGTAGGCATATTTATATTTAAATTTTGTATTTTTACTGGTTGATGGATCTTATACTTTGGAGTTTCCATTCGGTTACATTTGAAACTGGAACAGGTAATGGCAGGAATGTAGTAAGAAATGTTATTTTACGTTTTAGCTTGGCAAATAGGCTATGCCAATCTACTCATTTTCGTTTTGATTTGGATAAGAGGATCGGTTGATTCTTTTCTTTTTGTCTAATTATTCTACCAGAAGTTTGTGTGTTTGATTACATCTTAATACCCTTAAATTAAAAGCATTAACTTATATGTGTATCATTGATGCACTTATTTGCTAGGAAACTACAAAATATTACGGGAAATCCACCCTAGTAACATCGGCAATCATGTTACTTTACCGTGCATGAATAAAATCCAAAGTAGATACTTTACCGTGCATGAATAAAATCCAAAGTAGATTCACTGCAAAGTTAGTTGTTTTAATTGTTTTATAAGAGATTTGCATTGAAAAATTGTTTTAATTTACAACTGATTTATTGGATCTTACAATTCCATAGTTTTCCATGTTGCCTAACAGCATCTGTTTTCACGGTGAGAAATAGCTACGATACAAACAAAGTGCGTAGGGCATGCATTTTGGTTCTCTTTTACTTTTTGTGCGTTGCATCTAATACAAATATATTAAATTATGTCTTGAATCACACACATCAATTTCATTCAGGGATATTTATTGCATGCTATGCTATATTTTATGTTAGGCATTTAGCACTTGTAATATCTGTGTGCGTATAATTACGCTTCTCTTCATTTCACCAGGTATCTTGCCGAGTTGGTGTCGGAAAGACAAAACCTTAGCCCATTTAGTCAAGTTCTGCCACATTGCTTGTGCCTACTTAATCAAGGTATGTAACTATCAGTTTAGAATAAAAACTGGATAGCTTTGTGTTTGTGGTTTAGAATGTTTATTGTTAATTGTGTAAATGCTGATATCAAGCTATAAACTTCTATCTTATACCATTATTCAAAATTCAGTCTTCCACAATTCACAATATAACTACTTTTATGTTGCCAAAGTTAATTCACCTCTAAATGCTAAAATTGTTAAGGACATACCCATTGTCATAGGTAACACTTCTGTCTTAAGATGCTTGATTGTCTGAAAAGTTTTGTTTTAATAAACAACAGCTATTCAAAAATTTGGTGCTAGTTGTATTTATGGCAATATCTATACATATTGAGTTCAAGTTCGCTTGGAAACCATTTCTAAAGTGCTCAAGAAAATTGACTTATTATGATTTGTTAAAGGACTTTGTTGAGTTGGTATATCATACTGACGTTTATTATATATTATATATACACACTTGTAAATTGGACAATTCGAGTAAAATTCTTGGTGGTAATCATACCATAAAAATGGGACAAATGAAAATGATAAACATCACAATTGCTAAAGTCAAAATATATTTTATGGCATACCCATGTGTTTTGTTGTTAATTTCTGATCATATAATTGATATATGTAAAAATTTGATTTTGTTGGAGCAGCATGCAACCGTCAGATTAACTACCTTTATGAATGGTTAATTAAAGCTTGTGTGGGTACATGACAGTGATCATCTTAATACTGGTTGTTGGAAATAAGTAGAATGTGACAAGTGAATAGCCTCATTCATTTTTTGTTCGTAACCTATTGGAAAAGGTATTTTGAACTTCATCTTTCTGTATAACTGCTCTTTAAGTAATGCTTTTAACCATTCATCAAGTGTATTCTAAAGGTAACAAAGCCATTGTCTATGAAAAATAATTATTCATGACTGGTACACAAGCTTTTCAACAGTATCTATTTCTATACTTTCTGTAGATGACAGTATACAGATTTTAGCTATCTATTAATTAAGTTTTAAATGGTCCTGCATTGATTGGAAGACAATTTTTTGTAGGGATTAATGAAAATTCTATAGATCTGTCTAGGTTCCAGCCAATTAGAAGTTGGAATTCTGATGTTTTTTGTAGCAAATTCCAGCTGTGTCTATTGTGGTAGTTAATTGTGGTCTATTTTTCCTGAGATGCAAGTGTATAGACATAAATCTTGTACTTGATAAATCTGCTAAGATCATTTCGTAGCAGTATGTCAGATGTCCATTTTTTCATCTCATGGTATATTAAGGCATGAAGGATTTCATTGGAGGTATATGAATAATATTGCAATGTTGTTGTAATTGATGGAGTGACCTGTAATATGTCAATTTACATTGCAACAGCTCAGTAATTGCTACCTCTATGCAAAGAATTGTCATGCAATAGTGATAGGGCATTGAATGTTAAATGAGATGGACAAAGAATCGTCATGCAATAATGATAGAGTATTGAATGTTAAATGAGATGGACAATATGTCTAGAGAAGGTTTGGAGGACGTTTTGTCATAAGAAACCAAATTAAATAATTGGGTGTCCAATTATTGACATAAAAGCTAATTGATGTGCAAAATCTACGGTCTACATACATACCCTGTTTGGATGAAGTCTTCACACAGAGTAGCAAAGATATAGTCTGCAACTTGAACCAAATCAGAATGCACAACTGAGGGTTTCCTTCCATGGCAAATTGCAGACAAACCTGCCAAGGAAGTTGCTTGAGAACCCACTGCTTTCTCCAATCTTTCTATCAGCTTTCTGCTTTTGGGCAAGTGGTAGACTGAAGAAAGAGTCGATTTCTTGAATAGCAGTGGCCAGTATCTCTGCATTGACTCCATGATTTACAACCTGGAATACTCCATGGCTAGAACAGGCCTTACGCAGGGTCTGCAAGATGTCATCTCTTTCTTCCTGATTCTCTCCTGCTGCTGTTGCTGCATTGAAGTATCTCTTCAAATCAATGGTGGGAACCTTAATTTCTTTGCAACCATCTGCAGCTTTGTCTTCCTCGGGTCATATGAAAGATTCTGGTATGCTGTCCACTGAAATATTCATGAAAGCAGCTGAGAAAAGCCAATGGTGCTTCTTCTGCCTCTTCTTCTTCTGTCTGTTATTGTTTCAGACACAATACAAGAAAACACAGAGGGAACACAGTTCAGTGGAGTAATGGGTGGGGCGTATATAGGGAAGGGTAGCTGTGTTGGGAATGGGGATTGCTGCAGGTTTTTTGCAAGGGCATTGCAGGTGTGCTCACTACTGACAGCGTGTGTTCCAAAAACGCCATGCCAAAATCCATTCTCTATGATGCTGTGGCGATCACAGCTGAGATCAGTGTGTGGAGAAGCTGTCTGCGATGGTCATTCCATCTAAACCAGAATATTCTCATTCTCAAACACCACTGTCCTCCAAACACACTCTTGTCAGCATAAAGTTGTAAAACGTTTCTTCGTTCCCCATTCCTTTGGATGTAAGGGAACACTGGGATAACGTTTCCCCACCTTTGTGCAGCGCCTTAGGGAATTCCTTTGGATGTAATGGAACCTTGGGACTATCTTTAATACCAGTGTCAGGAAATATATTGGGTCAGGAGATTCAAAGGATCATGAAAGGTTGGGCGAGTCCGGTTGAGTGGGGTCAAAGCTAAAAGTCAAACATTTTAATTAGTTTTTATAAAAGTCAGGTTCCACTTGTGTTGACCCAAATTATAATTGGGTGGCCAGATTATATTCAAGAAGATGCCAGTTGCAATCATAATTTTCCATGTCACAAATTCATATTCAAGAAGATGCCTATTCAAGAAGATGCCAGTTCCACATGGAAAGATGCAGGTTCCACATGGAAACTACATAGTTCCCTGCCCATAGGAAGGAACTAGAAACTGTCATTTGCATAATTTTTAAGAATCCTAGATAATGTTTAGGCTTATTTGATTGGTGAATCGACATTTATTGAGGTTAGATTCAAAAGTAGATAAAAGGCTACGCCTCTGCAAGTTAACTTCACTTCAAAAGGAATTTAGAATCAACAAAAGCGATTGCATATAAAAGAATCCTACGATACAACTTGCAGAATCACTTAAAACTGAACAACTTTTTTTAAGCAAAAGAATGGAATCCACGTATATAGCTATCAGCCAAAACTTCCCGACAATGCTTCACACCGTGTTGTCCATTTTTTCATCCATGTTTTTTTTCCACAAGAAACACAAATTACAATCTCCAGTTGTTTGGGAAATGAATTTTTGGCGTGAAAAGCAACTATCAAATGTTGCTGCTACTAGCTTGGATGATCACTGCTTTGAACTGTGAAAGGAAACACCTTATTGTTATTGCGTTTTATTGAAAAAAAAACTTTATGCAACAGGTACAATCTGCCCATAAAAGGACAGAGTATGACTCAGGAATATAACCCAAAAAAACTACAAACCAAGTGTGTACGTTTATCCATACCCAGCAAGGTGGAAATTTTCATGAAAATAGTTACAAATTCATAAAATCTTTGTGTCAAAACAGTACTTGAAGCATGAACAACAAATTCATATTCAAGAAGATGCCAGTTGCAGTCACTGTACTGCTCAGACATGACATTTTATTTCAGTCAATTGCACATGGGTAACTTGCTCATGTATAGGAAACTACAAATTGTAGTAGCATGTTACATTCCCACCCAAATCAACAACATATCAATGCCCTGTCCATCCATAGCGAATGCAAATTACCATGTCCTTATCCAAGAGTTAGAAATTTTAAGATTTTGATTGTATTCACATTGCATGAACCATTCATGTATTTTACAATCTCAAATATAATCAATATATGATTTGGTACCTTATAACTATCCAAGATTTAATGTTATTATTTTTGTTATATAGGATTCATTGCCTTAAAAATGCTTATGCATAGGAAAATGAAAAGTTACAACTCATATTTACCTTGCAACATCTTCATGTTTCAATGTTTATGTACTAGTTTAGCTATATGTTTATAATATATATCTATAAGGTGGTCAAAATAATCTGTTCTATTTTTAAAAAATCAAATCTAAAAAAATTGTGTATAATATTGGAAGAAAATTTTGAGAAATATTATTCAACATAAAATTGTTGGCCTCATAAAGGTTATGGATGAAATATAATTTGGTGTCACATTATCTATTGAAATTGGAAATATGATATCCATACTTCCAAAACTTTTCACAATGTGCTACATCTCATTGTATAAGGATAACACTATATGGGTTACCTTATCTTTAGTTAACACATATATTGAAATTGAATTTAAGAGGAAAAGTTTTTAATTATCCATCTAGCTTTTTTCTCTAATAATTTTAAATTAAATAAAAATTATAAATATAAAAGCATAAAATTTATAAATGAGATATTAGCTTAGTGGTAAGAGTCTTGGCATGGAAATCCTAAATCACAAGTTCAATTCTAGTGGGTAACACAATTAAAAATTCATTTTCATAATCCAAAGAAATTAAAAATATTACAAATAAGGTCATCCATCTATGTATAATTTTACTATGTCTTCATGTTGGCACATGTCTTAATATACTCGTTTGGGATCAAGCCTATGACCTACAAATCAAAGTTACATGCTTTTGAGTTATATGCTTCACCTACTATTAGCTGCAAATTATTACCAAATGTGTGTTTTTTTAAGAGGGTAAGGTCAAGTTTGCATAAAACATACCCCTAGGTTATTAAGAATTTAAAAATGTGCAAAGGTAAATTAAGGTATCTTTTTACCCAATTTTAAATTTATTTATATAAATAATATTAAAACTAAAAAAATCATAGAAAAAAATAGACAACCAAAGTACACATATATGGTATATATAGAGATGCATAGACTAATACAAGATGGTTAACGAAGTTATAGTCTAGCATTTATATCAAAGAATTTATCAAATAACATCTTGAATAATATATCATGAATCTAAAGGAATTTCCTAACACATCTCTTCAAGCTCCACCAAAACTTGTCCTATTGACATAAAACATATGTAGAAAAGAGTCAATGTGGCTTCACAAATAAAGAAAACCCTGTCATATCCCAAAATTTTCTAAAGTTATATTTAGAAGTAATCTTTTGTCTCTTTAATCATTTCTTACCTTACTAACACTTCATAAACTTTGTTTTATTGGTTATCTTCTTTTTTCTTAAGTTGTAGGTTGCAACTTTGATTTCTCCTCTTTCAACTTCTTCACTTTAGGTTATCTTGGTTCAATATATATTTGCTTTACTAAACCTCTTAGGTCATTGGTCTAGTGTTCAATTCCTTATGCTTCATAGCGTAAATAATCTTTATTTAATTTTATTTATTATCTTTCTTACTTGCTTAGATTAGCAATGCTTGTTATAGTTTAAATTTCTTTTCTATGGTGTTAATTTAATTTACGCGACAGCTTAATAGAAATGCTAAAATGTTATAAAAACCCTTTATGAGAAAAAATGCATAATCTTTAAATTGTAACATAAAAGATACATGTAAAGGACAAAATATACAAGCTTGTGATGTACTCAAAATTTTCTTTGCTCAGTTTAAATTATTTTTTAGTGTACTTTGATGCCCAAAATATTCTTAAACATTGATAAAATAAAAGTTCAAAAGCACAAAAAGAAAATCTTTTTAATGTAGCCTTAATTAACATAAGTATGGAAAAAATTAAATAATAAAAACATAACATTCATCAGTCCCATGTAACAAGAACAGTGATAGGAAGGTGCTTGTTTCTAAAAACCTGCCATAGCTAAATACCAAGATATTCATTAATTTAACAATGTGATCAACTTGTATTTCACACAATCCTAAAATTTAAACTTGTGTTAATACATGATTCTCCAAATTAAAACTGTGTTGGCAGAAATGTCACCAAGGTTTTGCTGAACTTTGTGATATATGCATTTGATAAATTTTATAGTGTTACAAAAAATCATCTTGATCCAAATATTCATGAGAATATTAATAAAAGGGAAAAACAACTTGTAGAAGGGAGTGAGGAAGAAACAAGGGAAATACATAGGAAAGCAACTTCATTCAGTTTTCAAATCAAATCAGAGAGATTATAAAAGCACTCACAAGACAAACTCACAAATAAGTTGCTCTCATTACAACAACCCTTATATAGGAGATCATACACTCTCAGCTCACGAACCATAACCAATCCAAGATGAATTTAAATACCTAAATTCAGGTTTTAACTCAAATAGATCTTCACTTTTCTTTTACAACAAGTTTTAGAAATCTTAACTCTTCTTTAGAAAATTCTAAAACTAACAAATGTTAGAAGAGGAAAGTGAAGTCCAACACAGGTAAACTACAGATTTTGTCTTCCTATCTCTAACATATTGCCTTTGAAGTATAGAAAGGTTCTTCCCTTCTAGCTATTGCTTGCTGGCTCTGGTTGTCCCTGTGAAGCCATTGCTGAATGCTGAGGACCTGTAGAAAATTGCAGTTGATTAAAATAGTATTTTGAATTTTTTATTAGAAAATCTAAAAAATTGAGCTCCTGCCTGAAAATTTGGTATCACCGGACTTTGTATTAATCCATGAAATAGTAATTGTTCCTAAAAATAAGAAAACAGTAATTTCCTTGATGTTTAGAAAGGTTCTTCCCTGAAGCTATTGTTGAGACCATGTAGAAAACTGAAATTGATTAAAATCATTGTCTGAAAATTTGATTAGAAAATGTAAAACTTCAGCTGCTCTCTCAAAATCCAGAACCTGAACTCTGTATTAATCTATCAAAGAGTAATTATTACTTTCCTAAAATTCAGAAGGATTAATTCTTTTAAGCATTCTGATGATGCCTATTAGTAGGTTCAATGTGAGCATCATTAACCAAGCAATCAGTTTCCAAAGTTTAGCAGAAAATACATCTTAAAAGAGCAGCATAAATTACTTTAAAGATAAGAACGTGAAACATGTTAAGTTACAGTGCAATCTTAATTTTCATAAGAAAAATCTGACAAAAGGGCATTAATGAGCAAGACCTATCTCTACTACTTTATAAAATTCCCACAACGTCTACCAGCACAGAATTTAGTCTGCAACTCAACGTGGCAAGGGCGGCTAAAATTAGCTGCAAAAGAAAGATCTTGTTGCTAACAAAAGAAACGCTGGCATGGAAGCTTTTGATGAATGTGGGGATTATTTAATTGAAATACACAGTACTCTTCTCTTTGGGAAATTTCTGCTTGCAAGGTGATATTTAAGGAAGTTGTCATCAAATGCTCACTCTTTATTGGTATGTTTTATTACAAGTTGCATATCAAAGGAGCACTAACTGAAAACCAACTGTGACTTGTGGTTTTCATTGAGAACAACAATCTATAATATATCATGACATTTATAAAAATGAGAAGCTGTTATTCATGTTTAACAAGAGCCCAATATCTATCGTGAACATATATTTAAAGCTGGGATGAATGCTTACCTGCAGAGAAGTGTTGAGCTAGTTGCTGTAAATCAGGCTCAATCCAGCTGCATCCACTTTGTTCTATATTAGGTGGATGATGATTAGCCAGTGAATGTTGAGAAAATAGCTCTGTTTGAGGTGTTTTCTCACTGCCTGTAACTAGAAAATAGAAAACAGATTTACGAATCTTCTGGTTAACTACTTCAAAACTAAAGCAAATACTATCTTCAAAATCATCAATATATAATAAGAGCCTATAAGTCTAATTATGCCTATCTTTTAAAATTCTGTGTTGGGTTGATAGGCTCATTACATAGTTACCAGAAAGGCTCATTACATAGTTACCAGAGACAGGAATGGGCCATTGTGACGGCGAAAAAATAGGTTGCAAAAAAGATAAGAGTTTTAAACTTAGAACCAACTAAACATAGAACCAACTAGTTACTCTAGCAATTTAATTTTTATATTTTAGTAAAACTATTTATATATTTCTTTGTTCATAGAACAACAATTTAAAATGCAATACAATATAATGATATATATATATATATATATAAATTTACAATATTTCTAGTTATTGATATCTAAGAACAATTAACTATCAATAAACTTAGGTAAAAGTTGTAAAAGAATTTATTTAGAAAAGAAACAAGCTTTAAACATAGAACCAACTAGTAATTCTAGCAATTTTTATATTTTAGGCAAAAATGTAGGTGTATTTGTTCTTGCTTGACTTAAGATTCAAGTCTTTTGGATCCACTACAATGCAATCGTGAGCTTGCAACTAAGAATAATAATAAAAATGGTTGGCTTGGCTAATATTTACATAATTCTCATACATCACATACTGTATTTATTGTAATAAGAAACTCTAACTCAAAGGGAAGCATGTAAGTAAAAGAAAGACCAATCAAGAGATAATGTACAAAACTAGTCTTGAATTAATTTGGCCAATTTTGGAAAGGGAGGAGTGGTTGTTGTAGAGGTAGTGATTTACCACAAAGTTGTCAAACGATTTGTGGCCATGGAGAGTGATGCAGAAGCATCAATAGTAGTAGGGTTCACAGTGCATGCCCCAAATGGTTCACCTACATGTGTTGCTCATTGTTGTCCTTGTCATAGAAGTGGCCATAATTTTTTTCCCCTCCATGTTTGACCTTTCACACATTCAATTCAAAATAGACCTACATTTAATTCAAGAGAGTTTGAGAGAGTTTGAAGCAGATGTAGTAGTTGAGAATAAAGTACTTTGTATCCTTTCATATCATATATTTGAAGCCATAAAACTAAAAAATGAAATAAAATAAAATAAAACATATTAAAAATGTTTCAATATGCTATGAAATGTTTCGACTAGCAAGTGATGGTAACTATTCATGGGGACAACATTTGAAACGGGATCCCATTTCCGCAATGAAAAACATGAAACTTTAACAATTCATTGCATTTCTGGCAACATAGGCTCATTACATGGAGGAGGTGGATGAGGAAATTGACCATGGTGATGTTGATTCAATGGGAATGATGATCCATCCTCCAATGATGATTCTTTATGCTTGGATTTGGATTTGCATGTTGAGTGACATTTCCTAGGATTGGGATGTGATGGAATGGAAATATCTCCTTATCCTTGCTTAATCTTATCAATGCCAAAAGCAATAAATAACTATTCAACTACTTTAGTAAAACCCTTCTATCGTAGCATGTATTTTAATTCTCTCAATGTTTCCAATGCTTCAGCCCTCATCTCCACTATCAATTTACTGGGTTTATTAGGTTTTCCTATCTTGGAAAGCTTGACTGTCTCACCAATAGATGCCTTTTTCATATCTACTGCTAACTCCTTATTTGATGGACCATTGATATTTTCGGTTATGTCTTTTATTATGTTTGAATCTAAATTTATAGCTTTGACTTCTATTTTTAATTCTTCATCCAGCGTATCTTCGAGTTGTTTATCCAAGTAAGGATAATATGCACCCTCCATATCTTTCATTGATATGCTCTTGAAAATGAAAGTTAACTTCAAGGACTAAGAGGAAGATATATTAGAACTCTGAGCTATCAAAACCCTCTAAGAATTAATGAACTTCACCTTGCAACTTCCTAGAGACGCTTAATGTTATTTCAAATGGATATGATATCTTGATAATTTTTAGAATGCCGAGAGGAGCCTCTCTCTTATACAGAATATAAATCTAAATTTAGAAATATTTAGCATAGGTGGTTTTGTGTGGGCAACTTATGCCAACAATGCCCCATTGTAGTGGGGCCTTGGTGTGACTTAATTTTGGGTACATAGAATCCTAAGGTTATATAATTTTAAAAATCAAGACTAGTGCTAAATCTAAATGTTTGATTTAGAAAGGTTAAGTTATGGGTTTGATTTCATTGGATAATATGTCATACAAATTATAATTAAGTTCCATTAAAGTTGTTTCATGTTGGTGATATGTACCATCATCTAGTTCTTATAAGAACCCCTTAAATGTTGCTTATATTTTCTTTGGACATGTAATAATGCTTTATGTAGAAGTTAAGCAAAATTAAGAGTTATCATTTTAGGAGAAAGGGGAAGATCAAAACCTAAAAACAAACTATAAGTAGTGGTCATCATTTTGAGGAGAGGGGGGGTCAAAACCCAAAACAATTTGATTATAAGTATATCCCAAGATATATAGTGATGAGACGCAGATTGCACAAGT
>MNCI01005256.1:416241-446951 GCA_015680685.1 Gnetum montanum | reverse complement strand
TTTATAGGATTCCAAGGTAGGTAGGGAAGTTACAATTTCAAAATATCCCACAAATATCTCAAAAATATCTCTCCTAACTTTTCTCTCAAGTAACTTGACTAACCAATTAGAAAATTTCTTGCCCAACAAGTTAGGAGGTTACTTGCCCAACAAGTTAGGTAAGTTACAACAATTTTAGGTGGTTTCAACCACAAAAGAGATAAAAAGGCTAATATTGACAAGTGTCCTTGGTGGTGGTTATCATAGAAAATTAAAATACAATCACTAAGTTGCATAGAAATACAAGCTATAGTTGCAACTTATCCCATACATATATATCCTCTTTATTTTGCCTTTTCTTGGCAATATAGGAGGTGGCGGTCGGATGGTGTTATAAAATCATGTAATCTAATCCTCAAAAACACATAAACATTTTTCCAGCAGAGCCCCTTTTTATCGGAGATTTGCATATTTGATTTGTAATCCTTCGATGATGTAGAAACTGCGATCCACCAAGAAGCTAGAGTAGAGCAGAACCATTTTATTTAAATTCAAATCTTGAAACTCCCCTTTTTGCAACGATCCACCTTTAACTTCGTCACGAATCAAAAAGAGGTCTGCAATATTTTTCGTAGAAATTTGCGGTGTTGTTTCCTACAGGTCTAGGGTTCACCTGGCCGTTCGATCTTCACGGCCCGATCTCCCTGGTGGTTCCAACACCAACTGTGGCCGCAGCCGCCGCCGAGAACGCGGTAGAGGACGTTGCTCCCGATCGTGCTCTCTCTCCGCCACTGGCCGCCAAGCCCCGCTCCGCCACAACGTGCTCTGGAATGTGGATGAACGCGTGCCGGTTTGTGAACACCATGACTTCAGCTACCTGGCCTAGCTTCTGCGTGATGTCTGCAAACGATTCTCATCTTCGTCTTCACTGGATTCCAAGAGCTTGCTGAAAAGCTCACCCCTGCTGCTGCTGCTTAACGTATTTCTCTGGAATGTGCTGCTTAGGGTTTTTGCATCGACGTTTTTCTGTGAAATCGGCCAGAAATCCACATCTTCTTCCTCTGCTCGAGATTCGAAGAGATCGCTGAAATGGCTGTCAGGCCTGGTGCTTTGGTTGCTTAGGCCTTTGCTGTGGAATGAGCCGCGTAGGGTTTTCACAAGGAATGAGAACCTTATCGTCACAGAAATTGGCAGCTGCAGCTTGGTTGCATCGCTAACATGGATGCAAGGGCACCGCAGCGGTACCATCGCTAGCATTGCTCCACAAATTTTGTGAATTAACCATAAGACGTAGGCTGAAAATCTACTCTTGTTCTGCAATGTCGTTTTTTGCCTTCATTTTTCCTATTTAGTTTGCCGCATTTTCTGTTGCTGCGTTTTTTATTGCAGGCATTTTCTGTTACTGTGTTTTCTGTACTCAGTGCCATTTCCAGAGAATTTGTTTGTATCTTTCCGTTTCTCAGGGGCTTTGAATGCTCTAGTGCAATTAAAGTTTGATATGGAGTGCTCATTTGAAGAGGGCAAATGGTTATCCATGGGAGGCAGCATCACGGGCGCGGCTGTTGCAGTTCATTTACTGTCTCTTCATTCGTTCCTTCGTTTTGTGGCTTCAAACGCAAACGCAAACGGAAACAGAAACAAAATCAGAAGCCGCTATCATTGATGAAATGTTGGAGCCAATCACCATATCATATCATTGATTCACAGACAAGCCATGAGCAGCTCAAGCACCAATCCCAAAAACAAATGCAGAGAGAGAGCCAAAAAAACTGAAACAAAAAATATAAAAATGTTCTCCTTCGTTCATGCATCCCTGACAAGCTGGAAATATGCACTTTGGGAATTGCCATTAACTTTTTCAACTATAGAACCATGCTGTAATACACCAATCATATCTGCATTTTTGACAATGGTCAACCAATGTGCAACAATTACAGTTGTTTTGTTAACCATGATTCTACCAAGAGCTTCCTACACTATCCTTTTAGATTTAGCATCCAAAACACTTGTAGCTTCATCAAGAAGAAGAATATCAACATTTTTGTTGAGCATGGTTCTTTCAGAATCCTTCAGCGGTATTCAACTGGTCAACAAACCTGTATCTTGCTTCCTACTTGTTGAGGCCAGATTAGCAAGATATGCTGCAAAACTTGAGGATATATATATATATATATATATATTTATCTTTCCAAGTCCAAAGATTTTGGGTCCCTTTGTAATCTTGATATAGGCACTATGCTCTCATATCTCAAACCCAAACTTTAGCCACTTCTCCAAGAACTTTTAACCCATTTAATCTTACCAGTCTGCTCCATGAAATGGCCAAAATGTGCCAACAGCTTCATGTTTAATGTTGTGATTGTCAATGTATGGTTTCTATTTTTGAATTCTGATGTCTGATGTCTTTGGCATGGTTTATTTTTCATGGAATAGGTAGTGAGTCCACATCATCTACCCATCTGACAAACTCTACGATTTTCCTTGTTCTGAGAATTTGAGGTCTCTTCCATTAAAGAAAATTTTAATTAATTGGTGACCTTGGTAGTTCTGGAATTAAGAAGAATTCAAAGGTTTGTAAAGGGTGTGACTTCAAGGGAACACAATACTCTTTATACTCTTTTACTTGCCTGAGTGCTTGAGTGTTTTTCATGGACTTCTTACCATTCCATACCAACCACTAATAGGAAGTCAAATAAGTCTTTGCATGGTGTGGTTTCCATTAAAAAAAGAAATGATGGAAATTCAAAGCACACCCATTAGACACAAATAAGTCTGTGCATGGTATGGTTTCCATTTTAAAAAAATAAAAAATAAAAATTCAAAGCACATCCCTTGAACAAATAAACGAGCTACAAACATTGGTTATGGGACTAGAAAGACATGCACCTATGCTTGAAAGTCCCCTCTAACTAAGGCCCTCTCTCACTTCCTACTTCTCTCTTTTCTTCTCCTTATGGAATGGTGGTTGTCTTGTGGAATCACTCTCATCTCTTGAGTGGGTGGATCAATCTTAAAGTGGTGATTCAAAGTCATTGAAAGTAGATGGTTTTGGTCTAGATTGAGGATGAATCTTCTCAGGTCACTTTAAACAAAAATTCCATAAGGGACTTCTTATGACCTTAATTCAAAACTCCATTCCACCTTTCCTATCATCCATCCATGTTTCCATAACTCACCTCACTACCATGTTGTATGTTATGCTCTATGTTTTGGTCTAATGTGTTGGAATTCTTGAGTAGATTCCTTTTGGTTGGTCCTTAACTTTTCATGACCATTAAATTGACTATGGGACCCATGGACTCATTAGTTGAGGATATGCAAGAGTAACAAAGGCATGAACCTACTATGGGGAGGACCCACTTGCATAGCTTTTGGTTTGGTTAGTTAAGGTTCCTTACCTTCGACATTGCTATAATTCTATCTTTTGCATGTTCCATTGTGTAATCCACTTAGTGCTCTTTAACCTTTCATTTCATTCATCCCCTGAATCAATTTTTCTCCATTGTTCCAAATTTATGAGCTCCAACACCCTCTTCTCATGTTTTCATATTGTTCTTGGCCTTTTGAGCTTTCATTTGATCCTAATTTCATTCAAAAATTCCTTGTATTTTGCAAGTTTGACCAAAGTCAATGGTTGTCAATAGTGGTTAACAACTACATTGACAAGGCCTTGTCAATGCAGTGCATACATGCTATATATATTGCCATGCACTTAAATTTTTTTTTCATTTGCTTATAACACACGAGGTGTTTTTGTAATTTTTCAGAGCCCAAAATCTTCTAGAGCTCATAACTTCCCAATTGTTTGTTCAAATCACTCCATTCTTTGACCCTACACTTATCAAAGGTAAGATCTTTAGATGGGGGCCAAAAACCTTAAGGTTTTTAATAACAAATTGATGAAAAATTTTGGAAATTTTTCTAACTTTCCCAAAGGGTTAATAACCTTAACAACATATAAGCATAAAATTTTTCAATAGTTAACCCTTCCAAAAACCTCCATGATGATTTATTAATAATAACACATGAATAAAATGATAATTAGAGTAATTAAATCAGCCATATTCACAACTTAGCCAAGTGTAACTATCCTTAAGAGATAAAAGTATCCCAATTGCTTTAAGTTACACAATGATTACTAACCCATGGTCTCATTTTGATTATAGATGACACCAAAATAGAAACCCCCATATGAAGGAGAACCCTCTCAACCATGGGAGAAGTAGCCCAACATTACAAGGGGCCAACAAGAACAAGCCCAAGAACCACCAGAAGCAACCCATGCAATAAGACCTCTTCATGAAGAGCTAAAACTAGAATCTATCCAATAGATTCCAAAGGAAGAAGTGTCCACAAAATAATCACAATGAGTAGAAGTGCCTGGACCTATGCTAAGGCTTGAGGTCACTTTGACTCAAGCCTACCTTGACATCATCAGGTCTTGAGAAATTCAACGATCAATTCTTCAAGAGATCAACTTCTAGCCATTCCTTGAAAATGCTCCAGTAGATGTCAAGACTCAACTACAAACCTCTCCCATGTGGCTAATGATAATGTTTAGTAGGAAGTGATACATGGGAGAGACATATCTCTTTTAGAATAATCAAAGGCCAAGATCCTGTAGCGACCGAAAACATCGGTGGCTGGAAGAACGCTGGGGGTTGACGGACGTGACAGTTCCAACCCCATATCCGTGGGAGGGCGGTGTTGGATGTGTGCGGACACGGGGTGTCCTGAACGATTTGGTCGATCAGATAGGGACTTACATCAGTGTCAATATAGCCTTTTGCAATGTAAATAATGCGAAATGCGAGATAATGCTTACGGGTAAATAAAGCAGGGAAGAAACTGTAAAAATGCAGCAGTAATACAAAATAATGTTTAAAGATGAATAAAACAGAAAATAATGCAAAGAAATGAGATAGCAAATGAGAGATAAAGTAAATTATGGTTAGAAACATGCACCACTCCAAAGCTACAAACTTGTTTGGTCAGGGTGGATACAATCGGCTGCACAGTGTGACGGAGTACAGAAATCTCGAGAGTAACCAAGATGTGCCGAGAAAAAAGAGCTATGCGCTTGGATGCGTACTCATGTACAAACAATGTGGGGCTCTACCAAGGTGGTGGAATAGAGACGGGAACCTCTCTCCAGCTGAGAGAGAGTTGCTGTTTACAGCTTTAGATAGATGACTTTGATATTACAATGCTGGAGAGAAGGGAGATCTTTGTTTTAGAATTTCAAAGTTCCCACCACTTGGAAGCTGTTTTCTTCAAGAAAGATGTGAACTCTTTTGCAATTACCAACTTTAAAAATTATGGACTTTTCCAAATTGCGGGTACCTCTAAAAAATTACCGACCTGTTATATGCTATTTGCCGGGATATTTATAGGGCTGAAGGTAAGCAGAAAGGGGTAGTTTTCTGAATGCTACGTGCCGTAGGCTTGCCTTGTCTTACTGGCACCACTCGAGTCATCTATGATCATTGGGCCTACAAGACTGTTGCGATGCGAACTTGCCATGCAATAACTGCGATCCTACCACGTCGTAATCGCGCCGTCAGCATCTGGGGACATGTGCCAATGGTCCGATTAGGTGGAGTGCATTGATGTTGTGCAACCACCTACATGCCTCACTGTGCTTTGTGACATAGCATGCTTGGCGTAGCGTAGCACCTTGTCACGCGTTCTGCTGTCTATTACATGCTTGCTACGCTATGCTACACTACGTAGCGTAGCAACTTGCCTTAGTCGCAAGAGTTTTTCCGATTTGCAAACTTTCTCCTGCGATGCAAGTCTTGTGAACTCCATTGACTCCACCTTTCGAACTGCCTTCTGTCTCTTCCACAGGATTGCTACGCCTTGTTGCGCCATGTAGCTCAGCATAGCGTAGCAGCAGACATGGTCCACCGCTTCTTGACGAAAAAGGACATCACTGCAGAACTCAAAATTGGGCGAGGGGAGTGGATAGTGAAGTCGTTGCCATACTACACTGTGTGACGTCGCGTGGTGTAGCACTTTGTTCCGCCATCATCTTCTGAAGCTTGCTATGCTACATAGCGTAGCAGGCTTTGTGAGTTAGAAAACTTGCCGAACTATTTCTTGCGCATCTAGAATGTTACTATCGATTCCGTGCACCGTTTCTAAGCAGGTTGTCGGCTGTTTATGCTACTTTGGTGGGCAGGCAGGATGGTACAGAACCTGTCCATGCTCAAAGTAGAAAATTTGCCAAACTAGTCGACCTGGACTCAGAACGTTCTTCTCCTGATGAACTGCTATCGTGTTGTGCAGACTACAAGAGCCTGGTGAAGCAAGGATGACCTCGCATTTTTAAAGGTGTTTCATTGGTCCCTCTTTGTCGAAGTCTGGAGAATAGGCTCGATGGACGTTGGCAAAGAATACGAAACACCGCAGTAGGCGAAATGCTAAGGTTATTGCTTGGTGAGTGCTGAGACATCGCTTGGCCATGCCTGAGAGTGTTGCATTGGTTTTGCGGCAGTTAAGGCAGAGAGCAAAGATGATGTTTAGCTGAGTCCCTTGTCGGAGTGCTCTGAGGGGCTCGTTTGCATTTTCATCTTTGGCTGGCGCTGTTCTTCAACCTCCTATAGGCAAGTGTCCTCTCTGTAGGATGAGTTGCATTACATTCGTGGAGGGTTCTGACTTGCCTACTGCAGCCTTTTGCACGGTGAGCTATGTTATGCACGTGCCAAAATTTGCACTCTTAAGTAACTGAGCTAGTCGAGGCACTCACTTCGCGATGCTGTAATGTTTATTGCTGTAGCAAGATGCGCTTGCGGGGATAAGGTCTTGCTGGCTGCTGGCATTGTTGTTACTCTTGGACATCATTGCTGGTGTGAGATGCCCAAAGTAGGGAGGCCAGCAGCGGTCTTGGCAGCGCAGGCGTGGGGGAATTGATCTCCAAGGCACCAGGAGCTGTTGTGGGCACGGATGCACTAGAATCCTTGCCAAAGGAATGCGTGCTCAGTTCGGCTATGGGATCAGCTACCACATAGCTGAACATTACGCTAGCCGAAACCTTAGTGAGGAACTGAACAACAATAATATTGTGGCTAGGCCACAATACTGTCAGCACCTTAGAAGTGGGAATGAGCCTAGGAACTACCGTTAGGGCGATGGGTCGTGGCAAAGGTAGGTTCGAAGGGCTCATGTGACATCATACGACATCTTCGAAGGGTCAGCATGACACTGAGGGTGGCGACGCGTATGCCCTGGACCGCGTTCTCCTTTCGTCGAGAATTACGTCCTGGAGTTGCGACGTCCCACCCACGCACCCGTATCATGCCCCTTCGTTCGACATGTATCTGGTGGTGGTGCATGTTGAGGGCGTGACGCGAACCCAGTTTAAGGTCTCGGTAGACTGTGTGTTGGTTTAAGGTCCCAGCGGACCACTGTGCTGGTTTAAGGTCCCAACAGATTGTACATGCCAATTTTACGTCATAGCGGATGTGCAATGCCAGTTTATAGTCATAGTGGAGTAACTGTGCTAGTATTACATTGTGATGGAAGGTTGCTGCCAGTTTAACGTCGTGGCAGATGCTGCTCGGTGCTGCTAGTTTATCGTCATTGCGAACATTGCCTGGTGCGACTGCCAGTTTATCATCGTAGCGGTCGGTGCTTATTTTTGCCGTTGCACTTTAGAAGTAGTATGGCTTGAGGTACGTGTGGTTCACCGAGTTGGCAAACTCGTTGCTGTCCATGTCTGCCAGCTTGAAGGCTCCATTCCTGAAGGCTTTAGTAACCATGTAAGGACCTTTCCAATTGGCTAAGAACTTACTTATGTGCTCATGGACGACCTTGAGGATGAGGTCTTCTTTTTGCACTGGCCATCGATGTAGGTCTGCACGGTGCTTCTATTGTTGTTTATTCTGGTAGTGCTCGATTCGTCTTAGCGTCTGCACGCATTCCTCCTCCACCGAGTTGAGATCGATGGTCCATGATTCATTGTTCTGGGCTTCGCTTACAACATTGGACAAGATCATTCGAAGTGAGGGTACTGCAACTCAATAGGCAATACAGCTTCAGATCCATAAACAAGACTGTAAGGGGTCATACTCACCATAGTTTTGCAAGTCGTTCGATAGGCCCAGAGGACATAGAGTATTTGCTTGTGCCATCGCCTCTTGTTGTTGTTAAGCATCCGCTTTAGTAAGTTGATGATGGACTTATTTGTAGCCTTCACTTGCCCGTTCGCTTGCGGATAATAAGGGGAAGAAAATGATTGTTTAATGCCTAGATTACTATAGAAGGTTCGGGTTTCCATACTGCTAAACTGTGGTCCATTGTCGATCACAATAGTCATCGGGAGTCCAAACCTAGTTACGATGTTATTGAGGATGAAATGGCAGATTTGCTGAGACATCGTTTTCCTTAGGGGAATAGCTTCCACCCACTTGGTAAAATACTCTGTGGTAGTGATAATAAAGTTATGCCCTGCGAAGGACTTAGGCGTGATAGGCCCTATGAGGTTTAGTCCCCATCGTTGGAAGGGCCACGTAATTTGGGTTGGGTGCAAGTCTGTAGGTGCTATGTGTATGAGGTTTTCATATCTCTGGCATGTGTCACATGTCTTGACTTTCGACAAGCAGTCACGCTCCATGTAGGGCCAATAGTACCCTAGGTGTCTGATTTTCGTAGCCATAGCTCTGGGTGCTATGTGTCCACTGCACAACCCTTCGTTAACCTCATTAACTACCTTTTGTGCCTGCTTACCACCCATGCATGCCAGCAATATCCCATCATAGGATCGTCGGCACAGGGC
This sequence comes from Gnetum montanum, assembly GCA_015680685.1. Classification (NCBI taxonomy): domain Eukaryota; kingdom Viridiplantae; phylum Streptophyta; class Gnetopsida; order Gnetales; family Gnetaceae; genus Gnetum; species Gnetum montanum. The sequence goes on along the minus strand of MNCI01005256.1, from coordinate 438,193 downwards.
ATCATTTTCCATGAGCATGTATTGCCGAGCGTGTTTGCAGATTGCATCTTTTTGAGCCAATGTCAATTCACCTGGGGGTTTGCCATGCTGTAAATAAGCTTTAATGTTATCATACCACTCCAGGGTGTCTGCAGCATCAACAGAGGCCACGTGTTCCACCTGAGTGATAGGCTCCGCGCATTCTATGATTGCAGTTGGCAGGTTTGCCAAGGAATGCGATGGGATGTTTAACGTGAGGGTAGCTAAGGCATCTGCTACGGTGTTCTCATTGCATGGCACGTGTTGCACATCAGTGGTCATGAATTGCTTCAATAAGATTTTTGCTAGGTCGTAGTAGGGTTGCAGGTGCATAGCCTTGTAGGCGTAGACTTCGGTGATTTGATTCACGACTAGTTGTGAATCTCCTCAGATCGCCAGGTGTTGTACATGCAGTGCACGAGCAGTTAAGAGGCCTCTGAGTAGCCCCTCGTACTTTGCCATGTTGTTGGTACAAGGGAACACAAAACGATAAGCGGATGGGTACATTTCCCCAGAGGGGAATGTGATCGTGGCAGCGATACTACCTCCTCACGTGGTTGAGGTGCCGTCGAAGTGTAAGGTTGCCTTGAAATGCGATGGGATGATGGTAACATTGCTAACGTATTCGTCTGGGAACTCGGGATCTACGGTTGCCTGGTCTTCGACTGGTAAGGTGGTAAGTTGGGTTGCTATGGCTTGGCCCTTTATCGACGATTGACTTACATAGTGTAGGTCGAACTCCGTGGTTATTGCTTTCCATCGGGCTATCTTGCTACTTTCGTACAGGTTGCTGATGATAGCCCAAAGTATGTTGCTTTTGCAAATGATGTTGGTTGTGCTGCGGAATAGGTAATGCCGTGACTTTTTTAGTGCGAACACTAAGGCTAGGCAGTTCCTCCCCACCTCGTTGCATTTTTCCTCATATGCTATTAGTGCGTGGCTCAAGTAATACACTGGTATCTCAGAACCGTCGTCCTGCTTCTGACATAGTAGTGCTGCTATGGATGTGTTGGAGGTGGCAAGTTATATGAAGAAAGGCTTGTCCCTTTGCGGCGGTTGCACTATTGGGAGGTGCGAGAGCTCCTTCTTCAGGTTGTCAAAGGCTTGTTGACACTGGACTGTCCACTCAAAGTTAACCCCCTTCTTTAGAAGATGTTGCATGGGGTGTAACTTTTTGGTCAACCTTGCTATAAACCTTCGAATGAATTGCACTCTACCTTGTAAACCGTGTAACTCCTTAAGGTTTGTGGGAGGCACTAGGTTGACGATGGCCTTGACTTTGTCTGGGTCCACCCGTACTCTGGCCTCTAATAATACAAACCCTAACATGTGTCCGGTCTTTACCCTGAAGACATACTTGTTAGGATTAAGACGTAAATCATGCCTTCTGCAGCACTTGAGGACTAACTCTAGATCACGTGGGTGGTGGGCCGCCTCTTTGGACTTAACCGCTATATCATCCACATAATCGTTTAACGTTTCTAGGATGTAGTCGTTGAAAATATAGGTCATGGATCGCTGGTAGGTTGCTCCAGCATTCTTGAGCCCGAAAGGCATCATGGTATAGCAAAAGGTTCCCCATGGAGTCATGAAGGTTGTTGACAGTTGGTGCTCTGGGTTGATGCGGATTTGGTTGTATCCGGAGAAGCCATTCATGAAGGATAGCAAAGCATGACCAACTGTGGTGTTGATGAGTTGATTGATGCTTGGGAATGGGAAGTTTTCTTTGATTGTTGCCTTGTTCAAGTCTCGAAAGTCTATACAAATTCGTATCCCTCCTATTTTCTTTGAAACCACAATGATGTTAGACACCCACTTTGAATAGTCGACCACGCGGATGAAACCTGCTCGGTATAACTTAGTGATTTCGTCCCTCACGGCTAGTGCGATTTCTGGCTTAATCTTACGCATCTTTTGCTTGATTGCCCTTATGTGTGGGTCTAGGACGATCTTATGCTAAATCAGCCACGGATCTAGACCTGGAATGTTCCCGTATGACCATGCGAAGACATCGATGTGATCCTGTAAAGTTTTGACTATGCCCTCATGTATCTGTGTATCTAGGAGGGAGCTAAGTCTTAATGTCTTTACCTCCCTTCTTGATGTGGTTACGGGTATCTTGACAAGAGGATCCTCGGTTACATCTCCAGCCTCTAAATCTAGGGCATGGACTAGGTGTTTGGGCCAATTCGGGGATGCTTCTAAGATTGCTATAGTGTTGATCGTAGTCGACCCCCAGTCAATCATGTCGGGGTTCAACTATCTCGAGAGCTTGCTTTGCGGCCCTGCTAACATTATAGGCATGCAAAGGGCATGATGTGTTTCCATCTCTTGCTTGACCTGCCATCATAAGATGAAAGCCTGGGTAAGGGTCATCAGAGATTGTGTGAAATGTAAATCTGCAAAGCAACACTGAGATGCGACTTGCTAAGTAAGGTGATGTAAAGATTGAGAGTTTACTAGTTTAAGGTTGTGGCGAACCGTCAAGGCACAAGAGTCTAGAATTGTTAAAGATATTTAAATTGTCGATGTGAAGTGCAAAGTTGTGTAATCGTTGATATGTGAATGCCAAACTGCTAGTTTAGTGTCATCTCGGACTACCATATTGCGACATGCAAAATCTTGATATGCAAAATAATGGTAAAAAGAATGAAATTGCGAGTACTAGGGGTATCAAACTGCTAGTGCGGGAATGAAGACATGAAACTGTTAGGAAATATGCTACCGCCTATGTTGAGTTGTACAAGGTAACTGCTGATGTAAGGGTGTAGTTAGTTTAATGTCACTGCCGACTGCAAATGTTATGGGTCGGAATTACTATTTTTTGGGTCCTAAGGAGCGCAACTATGCTAGGCTTGTTAGTTTAAGGTCTTTTTGGACCTTTAATCGAAAATAAATATTATTATATTATTTTTTTTATTTTCGGGAAGGTAAGTAATTGGCTTGAAGTGTGTCAAGGTTTAAATGCCAATAGTATCATGATATCGTGGTGAGCATGCTACGCTGCGCGCTATGCTCCACATTAATCAGAGAGAGAGAGAGAGAGAGAGNAGAGAGAGAGAGAGAAAGTTTCCTCATTTTGCCACTACTGCCATAAATAGGGATTGAACCTTGGTAATTTTGACATTTTCACCATAAAAGCAAAGAATCCTCATCAGAGCACTCAACGATTTCGGAGTGTGGAGCAATTATGTTAATTGATTAGCGAGGTGAATTTCTAAAGCAAAGGTCGTAAATTTGCAAGTAGGGCCATGGCTCCTAAAACTTAGTTAGTGCTTGCGAAGGTCGGGAAGGTGAAAAAGACCCTAAGGTGTGGGCCACAAGCATGTGTTTCGGCGCAGGAGATTACACCGTTGACTCAGTGAGTTTTCATGTTTCCTTTGCCCTTTTTATCTTGCATCTTTTGCCGCTTTCTGCTCTGGTTTTGCGTCTCATTTGTTTTGCTATTTGTATTTTTTGTAGTTGTGTTATTTGAGATTTTGTGTTGTTGCAGCCTCTTTTTCTTTTGGTCGTGGCTATTGTGCAAGGGTCTCGTTGTGATTGCATGCAAGGTCGTTACCGCTGCAGCGATTGTCACGACTGCAGGGCTGGGCCCCTTTAAGTTGCTTGACCTTGGCATGCCGTGGCATAAAACCCTCAGGAGGGTTTGGTTATGTGTGATGTAGCACTATGGCGCATGTTTTTGTTTGAGTATGTTGTTAGTTATTTTGCTGCTATGCTAAGCTACTTGCATGTTCTTGCTATGCTAGGCTTTCACATCTTTGCTACGCTATGGTGAACAAGGGGTTATGTTATGCTACATTCGTGTTCTGCTAAGTTCTGCTATGTTGCGCATTCATTGCATTCAAATTTGATGTCAATATTTGCTGTTTGTGTCATGCAGGGTAGGGCCAAGGTCTAGGCTAATCGTTTTGGACCTTGAAGGGGTTCTATGTCATGTGGGCAGACCTATGGCCAACGTTCCTCCTCCCCTGATACGTTTGGGAGAGCAAGTTGTTTGGTTCAGGGATGGGGCGTGAGACTTCTTGCAATTCCTTCTCAGCCATTTTAGTCTCATGGTTTGGTCCTCCTTAGATGAAGCGCAGGCATCCGACATAATATATGCCATATTGCCAAGGACAAATCGGGGCATCCTGAGATACCTTTTCGACGATGCGACCACAAGCAGGCCAGGAGGAGGGTCTAACCAACACTCAACAGGGTTGAGGTGTTTAGCTTGGATCTGGGATATGCCAGAATACCAGTGTTATCATCCATACAACATGTTGTATCTTGCGTGCCACATGGTGACGTACTTTCAGAACCCACAGGGGACCATCTATTGTGTTGACGGGTGAGTTTCATGTCTTTGCTTTGCTTGGTTGTGCAACGTTGACCATATTTGGCTAAGTGCTAATAGTGTGTGCTTATCACCAGGTTCTATATTGATGATGATGGGGTTCATGATCAACCGGGTGAGTTGGCCACAACATATCTAGCCCTACGGGAATTTTCCTCTGCCAAGAGCCTACGGGCAGGCGTGATTGCTCATTGTGGGGAGGGATACTGTTCCCACCTACGCATCCTCGCCACCTTCAAGGAGTGGAGAGAACCTTTCAAGTAGGTCACGCTTGAAGCGATCTTGGCGGTTGAACTCTCGCTATTCCCCTCACCGTATAGACCTGGTGGGTTAACAGGCGGGCACCACATGCTCACGTGTTTTTGTAGTTTTTTTTTCGCATTGTTATGCTAGGTACGTTTCGTGATCATTCCTATAGGAGCGAAGAAGCCTCATGAGGTGACAGTGGTAACTACCAAGAGGCAAGGGGGAAACATTTACTTCAAATATGGTGAAGTAGCGGTGAGCTAGAGCTAGTTAGAACAAGGGGCTTTGGACCCCTTGCTCAAGAAAATCCAAATGGTTGGACTTATGGATTTGTTCATGGCTCCAAATTCGGGCGTCCCTGCTATCAAGATGCTTTCCTTGGTCAACTCCTTCTCTAGGCAGGCGAGCCATTTTTGTATGTACGTGCGGGGTGTGCGGGTGGTCTTTGATATCAATGACCATTTATTTGCAGATTTGTTTGGCGTCCCTACTGATGGCACTGACGTGATGTCAAATGACAAGCAGGAGTTGACCTTTCAAAAGTAGCACATCGAGGAGTGGCTAAGGCTCACCAAGGAGCGAAAGTGATTCCCTATGGACAAGCTTAAGGAAGGTCCTGCCATGGGGATATACCTGGTCTTTCGTGCCCGTACATTCCCTCAATTGCTCATCCAAGGGAAGGTCCTGGGGCTTGAGCAGACTAAGGTAATGCAGGAAGTCATGGAGGAGGGGGCCCGTTACAACTGGGCCAAATTCCTATGCAGTGGTTTGCATGCCAAGATTTTGGGACTCCGTGAGAAAACACAGTCCTGCTCTAACATACACTATGCTTTCTACATATGCTGTTTAAAGCGCTTCGCGAAGTTCCTAGTGGTCTAGGAGAACGGAGTCTGGTCTAAGCTAGATTGTGACTAGATTCCTAAGCCATGGATTCGACAGGTCCTTCGGACTATGCAAGCCTAGGACCCCTCAAAAATGGTCGGGGAGTCGTTGTATGTAATGACTAAAGGTTTGGTAGTTCGTAGCACTTGCGGCCAGGATAGCGTAGGGGAGACGCCCCTTGCCATAATCGGCAACATGACACAAGGTGAACATCTCATAGCTAAGACCGTGCCTACGGAGCTGCGAAGAAAGAGACCTCCCCCAACCAGGGAGAGTTCTCATGAAGAGGAGGGGTGAAGACTACGGTTCAAGCTGTGGCAAACGCAACCCCCATTGGTGAGCATTACGTAATATTTAGTTTACTTTGCTATTGTTTGTTATTTTATGCTTTGTTAGGTAGTGCATCGTAGTGTGGCATCTGTTTTGAGTTAACTTGTTTCGAATTGATGTATGCATGCCCTTTTGTGAGCAGAAGAAGAAGAAGACGAAGAAGAAGGCGACGAGGAAGTGTTGGCCCTCAGAACGAGGGTGACAAATAAAGATGCGGGGGCCTCGATTTTGGAGGAGAGGGTCCCGATCAGGAATAATGGAGCTTCTATCTCTAGGGAAGGGACTCTTGTCATGAGGGAGCCTCTTCCTATCAATGAAGAGGTACCTCTCCAAAATAAAAAAGACGTTGTTCTCCTGAAAGGAAAGGCACCAACGCATGAGCTAGGGGCTTTCATGGACTTGGTTGGGCCTTCTACCGAGCCTACCACGATCGTCTTGCATCGGCAAGAAGAAAGACTGCAGTCAGATGCTAGTGAGTTAGGCTTTATTTGTGCCTTACCGTAGTCCATTTTGGCCATTGCTGACATGCTTAGTCATGTAACAGGTGCTATTGCTAATGTCTCAGGACTTCCTTTGCCTCGTATCGAGTCATAGGCTGAAGTCCCTGACAAGTTTGCATTTGTTCAGGGACTTTTCGATGACATGATCAAACGCCTTCAGCAGGTGGACCCTCATGTGGGTAAGTAGGAGTGTTAACTATCCTTATGTTACTACGTTGAAATTTTCAAGTTTGTTGATTATGTTATGCTAACGTGATTACTGCGCTTTGTGCGCTTGAATAGCCTCTCAGCTCAAGTGGGACCTGGCATGACCTATGGAGTTAGACGCGGTGCCCGCACTCTCGCCTAACTTGACCGAGGTTTCTCGTCATACGTTTGATGAGGCTTACAAATGTGTCTTGCACTCGGCGCGTTCTCTGTGGGAGTGTAGACGCACCAACGAGTACATGTGGAAATGGGTCCAAAGGGCCAAGCAGAGAGAGGCCGAACTGGTCGCTGAGGTGGAGAACCTCAGGTTGAGGATCAATTTGTTCATAAATCGTAACCCTGACCCTGTTGATTTGCAAAGGGCTGTAGACGACTATGCTAGGTTTTGGACTGTCGTTCATCAAAATGTTGAGTCCACCTGTGAAATAATTGAACAGTAGATGTAGATGGACTTGCTAGCCTAGAAGTGCCAAGATATGAAGGACATCAACGTTAAGGTCTTCGAATGGGGGAAAACCCAGAGGGATCACAAATATACATACAAGCTAGAAAACGAAACCCATCAACGATTATATAAAGACGCTGCTGTGGAGGCGTTCTCGTATGAGACGTTCATGAAAGCCATCGGTGCTTCTGAGGCCTATGCCAAGTTTAAAGAGCAGGTGAAGGTCACGGAGTCTCCTGACCTGAGGATGAACCTTCCTACAGGAGAGACCGCAACCGCCTCCCTTTCCTGGGAACCTCTAAAGTGGACAACCTTGGAAAGGGAGAAAGTTGCCGCTACGAATGCTGAGCCTAGTGGTAGGCGTTGGATGGACATTCCGATAGAAGAGATTGGGCATCACCTTAGGCTCAATCTAGATCAAATACCTCTTAAGTCCGATGCAGGCTCCCCTTAGGTTAGTCGCTTTAATGCTATGCTATAGCTAGTATTTATCGCATTTGTTACCCTAGCTAACTACTCTATTTTTGGGGTACAGGCTCTCAACAAAGGTGTGAGGCCCATGGAGGGAGGAAATGAAGAGCCGATAGGGGGCAACACAGGGGCGGGTGATGCACAAGTAGATGAAGTGGGGGCAAACGGCGAAGGCGATGCGAATGAAGCTAACCCTTTTTTTTATTAAATTTTTTTAAAATTTTACAAATACTCCCAATGGGAAAATTTTTTGAATGAAATGAAAAACTTTAGAAAGGAAACCAGTTTTGTATTAACTTATGTGTTATGTAAAGTTTTCATGCTATCGTATGCTAGTTTTAGGCCATTTCGGGCCGTTGCTAGTTTTGGGCCATTTCGGGCTGTTAGCGTAGCATGCCGAAAGGATGGCATATTGACGAGACAAGGAAATGACAAATATGCATGGATAGCAACTGGGTGAGAGGTCGCAAGGCTGCTATGCTATGCATAGTTTCCTCTTAACCTTTCGTGGGTTGATCGGAACGTAAGGTCAAGGCGTTGTACCCAGGCCCCTGCTCATATCACTATCCTTTGCTTGGAAGGGCAACTCACACCATGTGTTTTTGATTTGAGGGACAGCTTGTTGGACCAATCCATTTGTTGTATGATTAATGCATGCATGAACAGGTGCTTCATCTTCAGAGGTTGTAACTTTTGAACCTTGTTCCATGCCTATGTTGCTAATTGCTTGTGTTACTACCTCATCGCCATGGATTATCACCTCTTTACCTGTGTATGGTAAGTGGATGTCTTGGTGTATAGGTGAGGAGATAGCCCTAAGTTGTGCTAACCACGATATTCCCAAGATCAGGTTAAACTCGGGCATTTCTTTGACCACAATGAACGTTGTGTCTATGGGGAACTGGTCCCCTACTACAAAGTTTACATGAATTGTGCCCTTCACCAGGACGCATGCCCTATTGAAGGACCGCAGATACGACATCGCCATTGGTTTAATCTGGTCAACCAATCCCAACTTATCTATAATAGGAAAGGAAATGACATTTGTGGCAGCCCCATCATTGACATGTACCCTTCGGATCCGGTGTTGGCCGACCCAAATTATGATGAAGAGAGGCATCGTAGCCACTTGACCTCCTTCGGGATCTTTCTTAATGGCATCGCTACTGAAAGTTAATTGAGGTATCGTGGACTCTATGGGTACAGAGGGGAGTATGACCGAGTGGATCACTTTTTTGTTCGCTGGCATGTTTTCGTCGACCGGAATCGCTACTAACATGCAAACTAGGGCCTCGCGGTGAGGTATAGATGTCACGACTAGGTCGTACAAGCTCAACGTAGAGTTTTTCTGCCTTAGGGCTTGCCCGACCTAGGTGAGGGAACCCAAGAAGTCTTGGCCACCTACCTGTTTGACACTTTCCTCCTCCTCGATTCATCCTAGAAGACGAATCTCTCGAGGAGAGACGACCTCGGACCTAGGTTCGGATCTTTGTCGGCAAGGTGATGCAAGTTGTGTAATCGTGTTAACCTTCATCTTTTGTGATGAAGGTGTAAATACAAGGGGCGAAGGTGTAGGCTTGGAGATATTTTTGACGGTATTCCCCTTCGACACCTTGCCCACCAAGTGGGCTTCTTGCCTTGTGGGTTGAGGAGGTTGTTTAATGTTATTGCACGGGATGGGGGTTGTCGAAGAAGTTGGCCCCCTGATGATGAATGGAGCTAGAGGTGGCGATTGACGGGGTTGCATGGCCTTACCAACAGGCAGTGTAGAGGTAGATGCCCATGGTGGGACTTTCAAGATGAAGGATGGCTACGAACTTGGACCAACCATTGGTGGTATTGGTGCACTACATTGAGGCACACGAATCACAAACGACTGGAAGGGTGGCGTGGGATCATTGTTAATACCGATGTCATTGATTACGTAATTGGCATTATTGGCGTTGAAGGGATCTGTGTAGACATACATAGATTGATTTTCAGGGTGCACTGGGTTACTTTCATCCAACACCAGCTTTCCCAGGTCGATCAATCTTTGGATGTCATCTTGCAACGACAGACAATAATCCATGGTGTGACCACATAGTTGGTGGTAGTCATAAAACCTATCTAGCCTGAAATCCCTAGGAATCGAAGGCTCATTGGGCAGGGCCAAAGAGGGATTCCTAAGGAGCTCGCAGTAGTGTTGATGTCTCATGTTTTCTTCCTTCGACATCTGCTTGTGTTGGATGTATCCCACTACCAATAGTTGCTTCAGGATTTTTGAAGGTTTGAGAGGCAATGGGGTATATTTCGAATGATCTTTGCACTCGAAGTTGGGTTTAGTGTATGCAGATGTCTTGGGTGCAGGTGCGGCAGGTTATGATGCTTGGCCTGATTTAGGTGCAAAATCAGCCGCAAGTATGGACGTTTTCTTGTTATTCTTGCTTCCACTGTTGCTATGTTTGGGCTTGGCCTCAGCTGCCACAATAGCCACCATGGTTGTTGGGGCCTTACCCGTGTCCTTTCTTGCAAAGCTATTCTTGTAAGTGATGTAGGCCGAGTCTTTGCTCGCCTCGGCCGCATCTTGTATGCTTTTTGTCTGAGCGAAAGCTTGGCTAAGAGAGCGTTGAGCAAGGTAATACATTTTGGACTTGATGAAGTTGTTCACCGCACCCTTAAAGATGGCTAACAAGTGAGCCTCCGCGATGGGCTCACGGATTTTGTTAAGTGTCACGCTCCAACGTTGAATGAATTTTTGGATTGGTTCTAGCAGGTCTTGTTTCATGTCCATCAGTTAATCCAGTGTGGTTTTTGGCTTCAAGTTATATTTGAAGTGTGTCACAAATTGGGTCAAGATTTTTTCCAAAGTTGAAATGAATGAACGTGGCAATGTGCGGTACCAATCTAGGGCTTTCCTGGCTAGGGACATGGCGAAGACGCGAATGATTGTATGCAGCCATTGTTGCAATAGCAAAGACTCTAACCGGAAAGTGACGAGATGGGTATTGGAATCCCCTTCCCCGTCGTACTTCGTGAAGTGTGGGAGGGACATCCCAGGTGGTAATATCAAAGCAAGGATTGTAGGGTTGACAGGGTTATCCTAATCGAATTCCATGAGTTGTACCATATCGGACCCAACAGCTTTGAGGCATTTTACTTCCTCAGTTAGGGTCTGGATGAGCTGAAAAGCTTGGTCTAGACCTGGCAATGTTGTAGATGGTTGAGGGACTGCAAAGGCAACTCCCACATGTGGTATGGTGGCAGTGGTGATTTGACCCATCGAGGGTGCCATTGGGATCGCCCTCGCTAAAGGTGCTGTTTGCATTGTCCACCACCTCGTGGGTGGTATTGTCAGAGCAATAATAGCAAGTTGAGTCATCGGATAGGCCGTTTGGGTTACCGGCAGGATAGACCATGGCCCTATGCTAGGATGTACCATTTGCGGGATCAGGTAGGCTTGAGGGCAAACGTAGTGAGACATCTGCGATGGTTGTAGAACAGACGAAGAAACTAACGGGGTCCACCATGTGGATGGGCCCGGGCCCACCACAGTGGATGGAACAGATGCATAGGTAGGAATCAGCATAGGAGTTATGTGCGGTTGCAAAGTAGGTACAGTGTGAATATGCGGTAGGGTAGCCATGATAGGCGTGTTGCATACCATGGGAGCCATGATAAACGACTTGCGGCGGCATAGTTGCTGTGAGCACAACTGAGGAATGGGGGTGATGATGCATTGGGAATGTAGCATGGCTACCCATTGCAGTTGCGGTTGTAGGCTACTGAAGCATAGGCGTAATGACAAAGGGGGTGGTGACAGATAGCAGGTTGGCCCAGAAGGACTGGGTAGGCGGGACGGGAACAGGGTTGGCTTGATCTTCCTCATTAGATTGGGAATCGAGTTCCTCCTGCCCGCCTTGAAAGGCATCATCCTAGTTGGACACTGTGTCTTGTTGCTCCCTAAGCCTGGTCAACTGGATTAGTTGATCTAGAAGCCTTTGGTACGCTTGCGTTAAAGGAAAAGAAATGCCCGAGGTAGGAACGAATTCCTCCTTGTTACAGTAAGCGAACTTGAAGTTACGTTTTTCTTTGAGTTCGTGTAAATCCAAGGGCAGATTAGCCTGCACCTTTGTACAAAGGAAACTATAGCACTCGTGTTGCTGGGCCAGTCTCTTAGGTTCTCGATTTTGAATTCTGAGAGACCAGCATGCTTCCTACGTTGGATTCAGCCGTTGTTTGGCACCAGTAGTGCCTTGGACTGCGAAGGGAACCTCTGCGTTGAAGGTGTCAACAGTGGTGGTGGCGAAAGCCATTTCTAAGCAAGTGATTATGCAAAAAATGCAAAAAGTGCAAAAGAAAAGAAGGATTGAAAAAAGCGACAAAAGGTGGCTTTATGTCTTGCCGGATTCTAGGGGAATCATTGGGGCGACTGATCTGTACCACACAAAGCGTAAACAACTGCAAAGGGTGTCATGTCTATGCTTGTGTGTGATGAGGTACAAAGCACGTGCAAGACTACTATAAGGCAAGTTCAGTTGACAAACGATCAAGAAGGCTTTATGTCCCATAGGATCCCGGAGGGACTGTCGAGGCGACCGACCTGCATCACACAAGGTGTAAACAACCTCAAAGGGTGTCACATTTTCACTTGCACTTGCTAGGATGCAGAACGCATGCAGGACTACTGTAAAAAGGAAAGGCAGGTTAAATCGCCATCGGAAGGCTTATTATCTCGTAGGGTTCCAGAGGAATCGTCGAGGCGACCGATCTACACTGTACGACACGTAAACAACGACAGATGGGTGTCAAGTCTACGCTAATACAAGCCGAGGTGTGGAAGACGTACGAGACTACCATAAGACAAGAAAATTAACTAGTGACTAGGTAGGCTTTATGTCTTGGAGGATCCCGGAGCGACCGTCGAGGCAACCGGTTTGTACCACACTGGATGGGGTACAGAACGCAGACAAGACAATCATAGGATGGGTAAGCTAGTTAGCAATCAGGCAGACTTTATGTCTCGTAGGATCCTAGAGGGACCGTTAAGGTGACCAGTTTGTACCACACGAGATGGAGTTCAGAACACATCCAAGACAACCGTAGGATGAGCTAGTTAACCGACGATTGGATGCCTTGTGTTTCGTAGGGTTTTGGAGGAACCGTCGAGGCGACCGATCTACATCGCATATAGTGCAAACAACTGCAAGAGGGTGTCGGGTTTATGCTTGTGTGTATCAGGGTGCAGAAGGCTCACAGAACTACCGTGACACGTGGAAAAGGCACCAAAAGGCCCTCCTTCTAGCATCAGAAAACTGTAGCGATCAAAAACGTCAGCGGCTAGAGGAATGCCGGGGGTCAACGGACATGACAGTTCCAACCCCGTATCCGTGGGAGGGTGGTGCCGAGGTGTCCTGAACGGTCTAGTCGATTAGACAGGGACTTACATCAGTGTCAATATAGCCTTTTGTAACGTAAATAATACAAAATGCGAGATAATTCTTACAGGTAAATAAAGTAGGGGAAAAACTATAAAAATGTAGCAGTAATATGAAATAATGCTTAAAGGTGAATAAAACAGAAAATAATGCAAAGAAACAAGACAACAAATGAGAGATAAAGTAAAGTATGGTTAGAAACATGCACCGCTCCAAAGCTACAAAATTGTTTGGTCAGGGTGGATACAATCGGCTGCACAGCGTGATGGAGTACAGAAATCCTGAGAGTAACCAAGACGTGTCGAGAAAAAAGAGCTATGCACATGGATGTGTACTCGCGTACAAACAATGCGAGGCTCTACCAAGGTGGTAGAACAGAGACAGGAACCTCTCGCTGGCCGAGAGAGAGTCACTGTATACAGCTTAAGATAGATGACTTTGATATTACAATACTGGAGAGAATGGAGATCTTTGTTTCAGAATTTCAAAGTTCCCACCACTTGGAAGTTGTTTGCTTCAAGAAAGATGTGAACTCTTTTGCAATTTCAAACTTTAAAAATTGTGGACTTTTCCAAATTGTTGGTACCTTTAAAAAATTTCCAACATGTTATATGCTATTTGCCGGGATATTTATAGGGCTGAAGGTAAGTGGAAAGGAGCAATTTTTTGAATGCTACATGCCGCAGGCTTGCCTTGTCTTATTAGCACCACTCGAGTCATCTATGACCGTTGGGCCTACAAGACCATTGTGATGCGAACTTGCCATGCAATAACTACGATCCTACCACACCAAATCGCACCGTCAGTGTCTGGGGATGTGTGCCAACGGTCCGATTAGGTGGAGTGCATTGATGTCGCGCAACCACCTACATGCCTCACTGTGCTTTTTGACGTAGCATGCTTGGCGTAGCATAGCAACTTGCCTTAGTCGCAAGAGTTTTTCCGATTTGCAAACTTTCTCCTGCGATGCAAGTGTTGTGAACTCTGTTGACTCTACCTTTCGAACTGCCTTATATATCTTCTGTAGGATTGCTACGCCTTGCTGCACCATGTAGCTCAGCGTAGCGTACTAGCAGACATGGTCTACCACTTCCTGACGAAAAAGGCATCACTGCAGAACTCAAAATTGGGCGAGGGTAGTGGGTAGTGAAGTCGTTGCCATGCTACGCTGTGTGATGTCACGTAGCGTAGCACTTCGTTTCGCCATCTTCTTCCGAAGCTTGCTATGCTACATAGCATAGCGTAGCGTAGCAGGCTTCGTGACTTAGAAAACTTGCCAAATTGTTTCTTGCACATCCATAATGTTGTGGCCGATTATGCACATCGTTTCTGAGTAGGTTGTCGGTTGTTTAGGCTACTTTGGTGGGTGGGTAGGATGGTATAGAACCTGTCCATGCTCAAAGTAGAAAATTTTCTGAACTGGCCGACCTGGACTCAGAACGTTCTTCTCCCGATGAACTGCCATCGTGCTGTGCGGACTGCAAGAGCTTGGTGAAGCAAGGATGACCCCACATTTTTTAGGGTGTTTTAGATCCATTATCAAAGTCAAGGCTAGGATATTCAAGTGTTCTACTTGGTAGAAGCTATTGCACAGGCACTTGGGTTTCCTAACATTAGGACACATCTAGCAGAACTATCCATGAAGGGTGATTTTGAGGCCAAGAAGGAGTGGACCCAACGGTGCTACGGGGTTGACTATAAGAAGTATGGTGTGCTCACACTGATGGAACAAATTTATTTTAAAATTGTAGCCTATCACCTCAATCCAATGGTGAGGACAAGCAAGGTGATCGCCTTCTCCGCCCAAGCATGCACTACTCTAAGAGGGAAATTTCCCATCAACCTTCCACAATTGATCTACTTAGAGATCGAAAAGTGCTTCAAGGAAAATGAACATGGAAGGAAAACCCTACCCTTTCCATGCCTAATTTGAAAACTTTGCAAAAGGGTAGGAATCATCTACTACTCCAATGATACACTTAGGCATGCTCCTTTAGCCTCATGGTCTGAGATCATGAAAGATAAGATGCTATTGATGACCTAAGAAGAGGAGTAGCCACCACCACCACCCAATTAAGAAATAATGTTAGAGGCACTCGCAACCATTGAGTGCCTACACAAAATCTGAGAATAGCTCTTAAGTGAACAAGAGCAACGTGCAAGAATGAGTGGGATGGATCTATCTGTATACTAACCAGCCATGAGTCACCTTAGTGAGGTGATTTGAACAGTTAGCTAGATGGAGAGAGGTGGACCAATTTTCTCTACCTAACGAACACAGTTACCTGCGAGGTCAGATCTAATGTTTGAGAGGTAATGATGTCTTTAACTCAACACCATTTATTCCCAGAACTCTCTAAGAATGTTGCCACTTTCTTGATGCATTTGAAGGAAGGTGAAAGGGCAACTATCCTGGTGATCTAGCACCAAGGGTAGGAAACAATAGTAAAAGTTATTGCGAACTATGTTGAAGCATTAAATGCACTTGCAACCTCTATACTAGATGTATCTACACTTCAAGATGTGTAGACATCTGTAGGCATGGTCAGCAGAAAGTTGAACATAGTCCAATATGAAGAATTGCTGCAACAACTGGTGGGAACCAGGCAACTGATTTCAGAAATCTTTGATTTTCTAGAAGAAATCACTATAACTTAGTCAGAGCTACTAAACCTAAGGGGAAAGTGCATTATTTTGGAGGGACAACTTGAAATAGTTCAAGAATGAAATCAATGCTTGGCCGTGAAGGTTACCAAACTAGGCATCTAACTTGCTAGTCCTATGATCCTCAACTTATCAATAATAAGAGATGAAGCTTTCAAATAGCTTAAAAAATGATTCTAGAAGGCTAAGGAGGAGGCAATAACAACCATCTTCAACCAGTCCATAGTTAAAGTAAAAATGTAGTCAATTCAGAAGGACTTGGCACAGATGTGCTAGGAGAACAAGACCTTGATCCCACAGAATCCTCGCTTGTGTAATGTTAATGCTCAGAAGGAGAAAATGCAAGAATTTATTCATAAACAATAGGAGAAACTTTCCAAGGTGAACACTAAATTGAGGAGATTGTCTACAAAAGATTGAAATCTGTAAATGGAGGAAGTGCATGCCATACACTAGAAGTCTGCCATCGAGCTTGCCACATGGAAGAATGAGGTTCTCAAGTTCAAAAAAGTGAAGGATCACTATAGAGACTAGGTGGGCTTGCAAAAGGAAGTCAACAAAAAAAACATTCAGATGACAAAGACAAAAATGAATGAAGCCCTCTAGCAACTCCAATAGGGAAGAGAAGTTTGGCAACCCATCATTAATGGGATTGACACCTAAAACAAAGTAGAGATTCACTTGAAGGAGTTGCAAATTGAAAACATGACAGAATATATGGAGTTAGCCAATCTCCAATATGCAAACCTAGCAATGCTAACTACCAGATGGCTACAATCAGAGTTGAAGAAATAAGTGGTTTGTTATACAAGGTAGAGTTCAAGCACCACAAAGACACTAAGCAAAAGCTTGGGACCACAAATGCTGAACTCAAAGTTCTTAGAGCATGGTTCAGAGATCAACGATCAATTACTGAGAACCTAACCAAATGGATAAATGACTACTAGGAGTTGAAGGACACAGTCAAGGTGTTTGACATTGAACACAAATAGTTTGCTACCTGGTTCATTAATGCTAAGGAGTTTTTTCTAGCAATCCCATGATCCTGGGATGTGCCCATTTTAACCCACATTGGAAAAGTTGCATGGATGGTGCACAATCCTAGAAGCAACAAATAAAAAATGAAAGCACTACTAGATGTTTTCTACCTCCCACCTGAAGTTGCAAAAATAGTAGGATAGCCATAGCCACCTCAACCGTTGCTTGTGCATGAAGTCAGTGAAGGTTCCTCAAAACCTCAGGAGCCACCACTACCTGGGACTGTCTAATATTCTCCACCCAACTTCATGCCATCAAGGGACATGTTGTCTAGTTTTGAAGAGTTGTGTCATGGTTTTCAATTTTGTGTCTTGAATACTGTCATTTTTTGTAATGTGTTGATTCATAGACCCAAGCACTCCATTTTTTGTCAAGTCAGTTAGTTTATTTTGTTTGCAAAAAGTTAGTCAATAATCCCATACCTTTTCAATTTTGTAAAAGAACTTGAGGATGAGTTTTCATTTAGTCATGAGGAGTCCTATTCGGTTGCCTGCATTGATGTGACCTTGTTAACTAGGCCTCAATGACAAGGCCTAGTTGATGCATCATATCATGCATTAATGAGGCCCCGTCAACTTAGTATCTTTTTTTGGCTATAAATACATGCCTACCAGTCGCATTTATGACAATAGAGATTGTAGTTGTCATGAAGCTCTTACAATTTTTTTATTTAAAAGTTAGAAGTTTTCTCTTGAGTGCCTGTTGTAGGAGTCATTGAGTGTATGGATCTTTATTTCAACATTGTTGTACCTGAGCACGATAGTGTGTGTGGAAATAAAGACGAGCTTTCTAATAAACCTTGTAGCACTTTGGATAGATTAAATATTTTTTTTATACATTTAGTATTTTCAATTATTTATTAAATGCTTTCAATTATTTATTAAATGTTTCTAGTAATTAAGTTAACGAAGCGATTAAGCAAGATAGATTAAACACATAAGTATGACCACTTCAAGCATAACTTGTATTCACTTGGTAATCTTAGCAGCATTATTGATTGGTATGCCCAATAGTGTAGCGCTTGGTTGCCCAGCAGTGGATACGTGGGTTTAAAACATGTATGAAAAGTGGGACTAGATGCTTATGTTAGGACTAGTTAGACATTCGTTGATTAGATAAATTAAATTAGTTAGTCCAACTACTTTGTTTCTCTTTAAGTACCAAAATCATAAAAATACAAAATGATAAAAATTAGATGCCTCAATTACACTTAACCATACTAGTGTACATCACAAGTGTAATTGGGAAGACAATGATTAATCTTAAGGCAAGATTCACTTCTTAAAGGACTAGTGCACTGGAAATGATAAAGAACAAGAAATTTGACTAGATCGCATGTGAACACTTTGTGATTAATATGGTTGGGCACAAGAGTACCTCACCGCTCATCATTGGCATCGTTGCTGGGAACTTTGTTTGTTAAAACATGTGCTATCTAGGATTAGTGAATATTATTCATATTGTTGGATGAACTCAAGGTCAACATCACTTACAATGACATATAAAACTATTAAGCACACTGATAATTTTATTTGTTTTGCAAAATGTCTTCTTTTTTTCACAAACATGAAGATGTCAAACTATTGGTTCCATAGGAGTGCAAAGTGGTATATACTCATCCAAATGAGTATGTACTAGACTTCACCATCATTTTACATCAAGATGAACAACTACAATGGCATGATATGAAGGGCAACATCATCTTGCCCCCTGATCAATCTGTGCGTAGATGCTGTTTCAAACTCTTAAGAAGTTGGGCATTATAGATCTTCATGAAAAATGCATTATAAAAGGTTATGAAACTTGAAACTATTGTCCCATTGAAACATAATGCAAGCGAGATCAATGTTAGGAGAAACTCCATGAGGTTACAAAGGAAAAACATTACACTAATCACTTGTTCCTACTAGATCAAGATGACAATGAGGATCCTTCCTTTGAAGGTTCTCAACATGAAGATTCTCCACCCCTTGTTATTTTTGATAAGGGTGTAAACTTGAACCTGCAATCCACTATTCATAAACTGGGTTTAGGAAAAAGTGACAGCCAAGGTAAGGGCTCGAGCGAGCATCACAAGGACAAGGGATCTAAGGATGATGGTTGTAATAAATGAAAAAGTGATGGTAGATACCATAGTGACAATGGCAATCCACCTTCCTCTTCATCCAATTCCAAACATTCCTCTTCATTTGATGGTTCTTATAGAAGCCGTCATTGAAATAATTATGATGAAGATGATCAATAAGAAAATAATGATTGTGAAGGCCACCAAGACCAAAGGGGTGGTTAAAACCATCATCGGAATCATTGACATAGTGATGATGATGAACCTCTATTAGTGAGTTGAAGCATGCTCAACATCGTAGAGGTAGTTAAAATTTCAACTAGGCATATGAAAGATAGTTGGATCAAGTACTTAGACATGAATAATACCCCAAGATTTGAGTGGGGATATAACTTTGATCCACAAACACATCTACAAAATTTCCATGATGCCTATGCCTTACAAAACATAGAAAATGAGTGGCAAAAATTTAAGCTTTTTTCAAGGACAATCATCAAGGAAGTTGAAAGCTAGTACCGATCTTTGGAGCTGAAATCCATTCGCCAATGGAGTACATTGTTAGAACTATTTAATGATAAATACTAAACATATTTCAAAGTGTCTAATTTGAGAAGGCAAATCCAAGGCTAGAAATAGAAAACACATGAATCCTTAGATGCCACCATGGGTAGATATTATTCACTCTTACATTGATGCCCTGGACATGGTTATTCTTAAAGAGAACAACTTTACCACATCATAGATGGGCTCAGAGAAGAAACTAGAAGAACCCTTGGGGTGTATGCCCAGGGGAGACTATTTGAATTGAGAGCTCATTAGATATAAAGGCTAATTGAGCAGGTAACAAAAGAAGAAGTTGAGCTACAAAAAAGGAAAAGTGCATAAGAGTATAATAGGGACCCTTTCATCAGGAAATGGGAGGTTAGATTTTGTGATGAGGAGGAGTTACCACTTGATGAAGTGATGAACAAGAAGATCTTACCCATACAAAAATCCATTTCTAATATTTTGGTAAAGGTTGACAAATTATGAGACTCTTTGGATGAAATATTTCAAACTACTATGAAGATTTCCAAAGAATCCAAAGAGAAAAATAGTGATCATAACCATAGAAGGTGAAAAGAAGCTAAATGTACCTACCAAAGAGGTAAGGAAAAAGCTATAGCCCTAGAAGAAGTTGTGAAAATCGACTCTAATGATGAAACTGATTGTGAAATTTGTTAATATGAATATCTAAAGAGATGTTGCCCTATGGTGTCACACTTACAAGAGTCTGGGATGTATGCATTAAATCCTCAACTAACATGTAGGCAAGCACCTAGAAAATTGCCTTATCCTCAAGGCAATTTGATGAGTGGCGAGGTACCCCTACATTCAACCATACGAAACGAGCGTCGCATGCGCGATCCGGTCGAACTCCGCAGATGGACTAGTTGTGGCACCTAGATAGTTAGCCTTAGGTCGTAGTTTGCTGTCTTCCCACCTAGACTAGTATTGCATATGTCACGTATGGTTTAGTCTAGATGAGGTGTATGATGTGTTTCCTAATCTACGCTACTCCTAAAGGTAGTGGAAAATAATACTAACTAAGCTAAGCTAGGAGGAAAAGGGTAAGAAATCTAATCTAGCCAAAGTGCGACGAGCAACTGATTCCTTGATCAACCGTACACATCTTGGACTTCGTGCACGACTACCACTGGGACTACCAAGCGTAGCTCCGAGGCACGCCACTGGGATTACCAAGCGCAGATCCCAAATACGCCACTGGGTTACCAAGCGTAGATCCTGGATACGCCACTAGGCTACCAAGTAGTCACACTTAAATGCTCGTAATCAAGTCGTACTCGTTCCGCTTTTAGGAGTTTAAGGGTGAGAGACTAATCGCAATGAGTAATCGATTCCTTGACTAGCCGTACACACCCGTGGGCGTTCGTAATCAAGTCGTACTCACACCGCGCTACGAAAGCAATAAATAACATTAAATAAATAACAAATAAATAAACTAAGTGAATGCTGCAATGATGAAGTAATCTCGATCTTTATTGTCGGTCATGTGCGTGTCCAAGTACGGCACACTCGAATAAAGACACCGTACAATTACATTCACCACACTGTGGGCAGACACGGGAAAAAATCTAACTCTAGAGGGATCAAACTGCCAGAGCTTCGCTACTCTAAAACTGGGATCCAAATGAGGGAGAGCCGCCTCTTATTTATAGAAATTGCGGCTGACTGCGATATCGTGTACGCGATATCGCGGGGAAGACGCGATATCACATACATGATATCGCGCACGCGATATCGTGGCCCATGATATATCGCATATGCGATATCGCGACCCATGATATAACGTGGGTGCCTTAACGCGACCGCCAGCAATATGAGCAATTTCATGTCTCACCATACCACCATGACTGAATGAAAACTTGTCCTCGAGTTAAAGTGAGAACAAGCTACATTGATTACACAGTGGATAGGTATGGGATTATTAGATGGAAAAATGGGGTGATGCCGCAATGTGGGAAGAAAACAAAACAAAGACACAACACATAGAATATTTACAAAAATTTGGAACTCATGTAGTTCCTGGTGGCGGTGACTCTTCCATAGGTGTCTTTCCCTTTTCCTTTGCTCCAAGTCTTGGGATTTGATAGTGTTGAAGTATGGCCTGGAGTTTCTCCTCTTGTAAGGCTTTGAGTGCCTTGGCATGCGTGTAAGTTTGCACTTGTGCCATAGAGGCAGCCCAGACAGCCTTCTCTTTTTCTTCTGCCACCCTTTTATTCTCTGTCAATAGTTTATTAAGCTGTTCATTTTTGAAAGTGTCCAGCTAGTTCCGAGCAACCTTTGGCCCTATATTTGGAAGGTTTAATACTTCCAAGATGGCTTGAATAGAGAAATCAATAGTCACACCACAAGTGTTAACCATGTGCCTTCTTCTTTATTGTGCCAAAATTGGTACATTTCCCCTAAGTACCAGGCACCGCTTTCAGAGAGGATCTTCTTCCTGCCTAGACAGTACGGTAGGAGGATCTTTTTGATGAACGCTGAATGATTGTTCCTCCTATTCTGCATGTTTTCCAGCAAGGCCTTGTCTTCCACCTCTCTGAGATCGTTTTGTTCCACCTTGAACAGGACCCTCCTGCTGTGCACGTTTCGGAGCCATCTGCAATCACACGGGTCAAGCATTAGTAAGGTTGTTTAGGAAATCAAGTTATACCTTACTGCTTGCCTTAATTAAAGATCTTATGTTATAGCATGTGATCGTGCCCGAAAATTGTAATAATGGATCTTGTGACTTAGGTGGCTTCCCAATTTAATTTTCTGGTATAA
>MNCI01005256.1:392868-408121 GCA_015680685.1 Gnetum montanum | reverse complement strand
TCTACCCCACTTCCTGTTAATTTCAAATTATCCTTCAAGATGTGTCCTAGCACTANAAGTCTTTCATATCAAATTCCCTAGCCAACTGTGCCTTCAATTCTTGGATTTGCTCTTTGTTAGAACCTACAACCAACATGTCATCTACATACAATAGCAAAATGATGAAATCTTCATCAAACCTCTTGAAATACGTACAAGGGTCCACATTGAGTCTATTGTACCCAAGGCTCATGATATACAAGTCAAATCTCTTGTACCAACACCTTGGCACCTGTTTGAGACCGTACAGAGATTTGTTCAACCTGCAAATCAAGTTCTCTTTGCCTTCTTCTGCAAAACCTTCTAGTTGGAGCATATAAATCTCTTCTTCAAGATCTCCATGCAGAAAAGCAGTTTTCACATCTAGTTGTTCTAGATGTAGATCAAATGTAGCACACATTGCTAGAACTACTCTGACTGTTATAAGTCTAGCCACAGGAGAAAATATCTCGTTGAAGTCAATTCCTTCTTTTTGAGCATATCCCTTTACCACCAATCTTGCACGATATCACTCCACTTGGTCATTACTATCACGTTTGATCTTGTAGACCCATTTTTTTCCAATAGCCTTTCTTCCTTGTGGTAGTGTAACAAGATCCCATGTCTTGTTTTTGTGTAAAGCTTCAATCTCCTCTTCTTTTCATTCCACAATGTGAAGTCGCTTCCATTGAACTTCTCTATTTCGTATTTGCCAACCATTTTGAAAAATTTGTATGCACGATCTGCAACACTTTCACGGACTATGAACCTGAGAGCTTCGATACCACTGTTAGCAGATCTGGCAGCAAAATATGAAATGAGATGAAAATAAAGAGCAGTTGAACAACAGATAATTGCAGAAAAAATCTTATTATGAGCGATGAAAATAACAAGCATCTCTCTTCATCACATGGAGAGAACATGAATAAACCTCTCTCTCATGCAATGTGGAAATAACAGGCTTCTCTCTTCATCACATGGGGAGAACAAGAAGAAACCTCTCTCTCATGCAATGTGAGAATTCTCCCACTCTTGTCTTTCTCATGCTGTTTATGACGGATCCCAGTGCAGACTTAAATAGCCACATCTGGGTTACAAAATTGGAAACATCTAAAAATTAACTAAGATAGAACTTCACAACATGTTTAGAAGTCTTATGTTATCTTTAAGGAAAATTCTAAAACCATCCCACGATAGAAATGGAAAGTGTAGTTCATGAATAAGCAACTACTAATTCATTGTTGTGATCTACCACTTCATTGTTAGCTTTTTCCAACAGAAATCACATGCTCTTGCTCTTCCAATTGCAAGTGCAAGCCTGCTAAACCTAAAAGCAAGAGCTGATGAGTATCCTATCCTAGCTTTTGAAAGGAATTGAAGACAATTAATATTATTTGCTTCCCTTATGTTTTTTTCCCTATATTTATAATATATGTCTAAGTTTTGCCTGCACGATCTTTTATCAAAAACGAATTCTTAAGAACAAATCTTTCCAATTGTCTCTCACCTCCTCTTTTACTATGATTGGTATGTCTTATTCAGACAGGAAGCTCCCTTGTTATAACAAAATAATTATTTCCTTTAGACAGAGAAAGATTCTCTTAGGTCAATTCGTAGTTGGCCTTCTACTTAAAATTATTTGTTAAAACATGCATTTTCAATTTTTAGTTTCAACATTTTATTACTGTGAATGTAATAATAATTTAACCATAACTTTAACTAGATAGGAATAGCCACTCAAAAGAGGATAGGCTTTCTCTCATCCACTGACCCTTGGAGGATCTTGCCTCAGCAAGATGAACATTGAGCCTTTGGGTGATGATCTTTTAAAGAGGAATGTAATGATACCTAAAATATGACATAAATTGTTATTAAAAAATGAACTAACCACTTAAGCCAACTCATAGTGAATCATAACATGTAATGTATAAAAGATAAATTCTAACTAATGAGCAATAATGTTTGTTGGTAACCTTGATTACCCAAATAAGTGACATAACTATATTCTAGTATCTATTTATAACTCCTAAGTCCTACTAGCTATAAGGAAGAAATCTAGTCTAATGTTGATGATTAAATCTAAATATAATGTTTTTGTTATCAAGAACTAGGAGATTCCACTAAATACAAGAAGATTTCATTAATGATCCATAGATGGGAAAATAATCATATGCCAACCTTAGAAATCTAGTTGGAATATTCATATTTCTTAGTTTCATGTAGAAAAACATCATTTCTACATTCCTTGTTAACCAAGTTTAGCTTTAAGATAACCAAATTGTTATAGGTACTCAAGGCTTGTATAAAGTCCAAAGTTGGAGCTTTATTAAGTGGACAAGAGGGTCATTGCATTTTCACAAAACACTTGCATTAAGATAATTTTTAGGAATGGAAGTAGCTATTCATATTTAGCCCATTTACCATCCCCAAACTTGTACTACTTAGGCCTTATTCAAAATTTTAGATTATATGTTCAATTGAGGTTTATTTTCATTTTCTTCTACTATTATCTTTCTTTGGTTTCTAGGTTGGTTGCCTAACCCACCTACCCAATTGATGCATTGCCTATACATCAAAAGATAAAGATGAGTCAAGGAAAATTGCAATACTTTCTAGTGGAAACCACTATACCAAAAGGTTGCCATTAGATTATCTCTATCTTTTATACTTTAGAACATACAAGCATGGGAAAGTCACTTTTGTATTGGATGATTCCTTTGAACTTTTTCAATAAATAGTTATTTTAACATTACTATTGCAAAGTAATAGAGGGATTTTTTCTTGTCATTTATGAAGGACATTAATTTGAGAAAAATATTAATGAGTAGTGGAGTACCCAACACCCAACCATATGAGATAAGAGTGTTCATGTGCAATCTTGATCGAACTCTATAGGTAAGGTAATGTGATCATACTAGTAATTGATTAGCGTTCATGATCGTTGTCTTCACATGTAAGTTAGTAAAATCAATGTGTACAGTTTAACTCATGGTAAGGTATATGATATTGATGTTGTATTGGCCATTGCACTCCTAATAAACATGAAGCGAAAGTAAAATTTTCTAAATCTAAGTGACAGTAAAACAAATCTAAAATAGCCTATGTGATGAGTAGTTGGTCCTGATCTTTCAGTTACACCTTGAATTTCATGCAACTATTATTGGAATTACCAAGTACTACACTACTAGGCATACCAAGTGACAATACTACTGGGTTACCAAGTAGTTACACTTACATGCTCAAGATTAGTTGTACTCATTCCACTTAATGACGTTAAAAGTAAATTTCAAGTAATCATAAACATTAACTATGAAAATAGTTAACAATAAACTAATTAGAAATAAAAATAAAACCAAGTGTTGCTGCAATGATGTAAATTAATCTTGATCTTTATTGTTGGTTATGCAATGTGTCCAAATACATCATACTTGAATAAAGATTCCATTCAGTTATAAAACATTACACTGTAGGCACACAATAATAAGTTTTGAATTCAAGAAAATAAACTGAAAGAGTTCTGTTACTATGCTAACAAATTTATTGCAGATCCATGCACTTAAGTGCTGCTTATATAGGCTAGCACACACCTCACGATATTGTTTATATGATAATGTATCTATGACATTATAGATACAATGTCGTTGCCTTAAAATTTTTAGATTTATCACATATGAAGCAAGGAAAATGAGGTTCATATTTTGGTAGCATCTTCGTATCATCTTTTCAATTTGAACTTAATTTTCTATTCTTTTGTCTAACATATCACTTTGTGTTATGTTTCTTATTTTGCTAGCTGAAGACCTACTTATACAACTTCTAGTTCCTTGATTCATTAGTTACATTACTTGTAATGTCATGTGGGCTTCTTATATTATTAGCTAAGTAATAAATAACTAAATAGAAGCTTGGCTCTCAAGCTAATTTACTATG
Organism: Gnetum montanum; assembly: GCA_015680685.1. Classification (NCBI taxonomy): domain Eukaryota; kingdom Viridiplantae; phylum Streptophyta; class Gnetopsida; order Gnetales; family Gnetaceae; genus Gnetum; species Gnetum montanum. The sequence continues at coordinate 404,173 of MNCI01005256.1, read as the reverse complement.
GATTTATCTAACCTCAACCTTATTAAAAAAAGTGAATTGAATAAGTTATTTTCCTACACTCCAAATTGGTGATCGATCTATCATCTAATTCTCCATTTTTCTCTTTGTATCCCTTTTTAAAAAGTGACTAGGTCCCATAATAATACTAGAATAACAAGAAACTTTTTATTATATTTCAAACATATGCAACTTCTAGTTCCTTGATTAATTAGGAACATTACCTAGTAATTCTAGTCCCTAAAAATGAGGCATTAAACTAGTAGTACGAGTCTTGGCCTAGTAACCCCAACTCACTAGTTCAATTCTACTATGTAGCAATGAGTTATAAACTTCTATAAATCTTGGAGTGTACCTATGTTTCACTTATTTTTGGTTCCAACATCCCTAAAATATATCAAAAACTATAATTAAGAGTCCTTACAGTTCTAATTTCCATCATTACATAACAAGAAGATCACTAAGAATGGCTAGAACCATACCATACACATGCTTCTCAAAAAGTAAGCATAGCAAAGATTCAGGAGTGTGAGAAGTATGAGCTCAAAGGTTCACATTTTTATGAGCTTCTAACATTGTTTATTCTATCTCAAACAATGAAACTATGTAATAAATGATCAAATAGAAGCATGGCTCTTACGCTAATTTAGTATAGCTTTATCTAACTTTGGGTAATAAATCCCACTCTTGTCAAACAAGAGAGATAGAGAGACAGAATTGAATAATATATATTCCCATACACTCACAATTGATGCTTGATCTATCACATGACCCTTTGATTTCTCTTCTATTGCCATTTTAAAAAAGTAACTAGGTCTTCTAAGCATACTAGCATAACATGATCTAGAAATAAATGACAACAATGGACTATAAAGGCTCAATGCTCATCTTCCCAAGGTGGGATCCTATGATGGTTAGTGGATGAGCAAAAGCCTTACCTCTTTTGTGTGACTAATCCAAGCTCAAACCTAGGTTTTACAACTTGAAAAACAACCACCTTAGCATCATGAGTCATATTACTAAATTAGCTATACAGATATTTATTTTATATATCTATATTTTAGTTAAGACAACTCTTTTTCACCTCCTTTCTTATATTATGACTGATTTATACTATACCTAGAAGGGCTTCCCCTTTGTATTATAAACAATTATTGTGACCAATGAGATCCCCTGATATTACCAAAAAAATTATTTACTATGATTAAGAAGGATCCACTTTAAACACTGGTAGTTGGCCTCTCTAAGCAGATCTAATCCAAGGTGGATTGAAACCTTTAACATTATAGAAAGTTGCAAAGAGTTCACTTAGAGAGTGCTACACAACTCAAGATGATGGACAATTTGATACTATGTGATTGGATTACCCATTTGTGCAACACTCACTAAGTGCTCTCTTTGCAACTCTCTGTAATGTTGAAGGTTGTACTCCAACTGATATTGTCATGATTGGGAAGTTTTTCCTTCATGTTATGACCAAAAAAATTATTTATCATGACCAAGAAGGACCCTTCACAATTAGTTCATAGTTGGCCTCTAGGCCACAAAAATATTGGAATCCACATTGTAAAAGCTTTTCAATATTGCGAAAAAGAGTTGCTTATGTCACAAAGACTAATTTTAAACAAGCAGCTTGAAACAAGTAGATGGCTAAAAATCCCTTATGAAGAAAGAATAGGTAGACTATGCAATACAAATAACATTAAAAATGAATACCACATTTTCCTGCAATGTCTTCCATTGGAGCACAATAGATAGTTGCAAATTTGGTTGATTTTTTTCAAATGTTAGTAATAACACTTGGTAATTTTCTTAATGATGTTTTCAAAGCTAATAACATATATATTTTTTATTGTGCAATAGATCTAGGAGGTCTATAGATGTAATAAAATTTCAACCCAAATTTTAATATTGAGATTTTATTTTAGTCCTATAAGATAGGCTAGAATAAAAAGGTGTTAGCTTAGTAGTAAGATCCTTGGCCATGAAAACATAAGTCAAAAGTTTGTTTCCAATGGACTACACTAAGTTATATACAAAAAAAATCTAATAAAAAGAATACTAAAATCAATCTAAAAAAATCTAGATGGTCTTTGTGGATGTAAATAAAATTTCAGTTTCAGTTTCAATATTACTATAATATTACTATGAAAGAGAGGATGTTTGAACCAAAACTAGATGACTATATATACATCCCCAGGACATATAACTAAAATGAACTTTCACAATATTTGATTTAAACATAATGATATGATAAATCAACATATCCATCACACTCAAACTTGTGAGTTGCAAATCACAAATTACATGCTCTAACCCAAGATATATAGCCAACAAAAAACTTAAGTAGAACTTTATAGCTTAATGTTATCCACTAGAATCAGACAAATAACCTAGATGTATAGTAATGCCTTGTGTCAATACACAAAATATTTTTCTACAATAATGTAAATCAGAAAAATAAGCAAAAATTTTTAATGTAAAAGTTTAAGGATGAGAAAATAAAATATTAAAACCTAGAGAAAACCTTTAGCAAAAGCTTCTTTTCCCTTGGTTTAATGAAATTCCATAAAATGTAAAATTGTCCCATCCATGTGGTAATTAGGGTAAACCAGTTACATAAAATGCATACCATAGTTACACCCAAGGATAAAATACAACCTTCCGAAATATCATGCAACTAAAAGTTAGAACCGGTAATGTGATGGTTTAAGCCAAGAAGTTGCCGTTAAAGATAGTGTAAAGCATTCCTTGTTTGTATTTTAAAAAACTAATAAAAATAACAATTCAAGCCATACTTGTTATTGTAAATAAAACAGTATGGCAAACTAGCTAATAATACTTTCCTCTACATGAAAAGCCAATTTTTAATAAATCAAAATCATAAAAGCCAAAAGCCGAATAAAAAGAAAAACTATCATTCCAAAACTACATCATTCTTCAGTTAGCCGCAATCCTACTTTACGCTTTACAAATGGAAAATATGAGAAAAAAGAATTTAAAATTAATTTCCAAAATTAAAACATATTTCAGAATATGTTCACATCATAGTGACCATACATTATCTAAAAAAACTTTTTACTGATATGAAACAAATTTTGCAGCTAAGATGTTACAGAATCATTTGAAGAATATGTACAGAGTTAAAATTAAATTAAAGAATTTCATTTTATGCTTGCCTACATTTCTGTTTCTACGGTAATAGTCTGTTGCTTTAAGAGTTTGCCTTCATTAACATTAATGCAAGAGGTTTGAGTATTAAAATTCTGTTTTCCTTGTACATGATTTGAGATTTGAGGATAACTGCACTGCCCGAATTCTCCTGGAGTGGGAAAGGAAAAGGTGTCTTGATTGTAAAACTGCTGCTGCATATCATTACAAGTCATTCTTGCTGTATGACTGCCATGGATCTGTCCTGTACTAAGAAGATGAGAACTCTCTTGGAATAAACCTGCTCGACCAGCACTAACGTCTGTAACTTCTGTAATGTTACTATTTGAAAGTGTGCAGGTCCTCTGCTTCTTACAGCGTCAACTTACAATTTCCTCTGTATACAAATTTTGTGTTCATCTTTTAATTAAACTAACCTTGTTCAACTTAAAATTCAAGTAATATCATTGCAATATTAGGGCTTCAAAACCTATTAAAGTAAGTGAAATTGTGAGAGAGGTAGAAGGGTTGATGGTGGCCTGCTACCTCCCCCACGGTTCGGGGGCCATGGGGGCGCAAGGAGTCCTCTACTTCTCGTGTCTTTGGAACCATATTGGCATAGCAGTTCCATGCATTAGTAAGAGGAGGCTACAACCTTCCTCATTACCCCACTTAGTAGGACCTTGCCTAGGAGGGTTGCGTAGTTCAACTCTACGTTGGGGTGTTTAACTGGGTGCGTCATGAGACGTTCTATGGGACGTTGCATGCACTCATAAAAGCATGACACCAACTACTAGCACATGGTGATGAATCTAGAGGGTTCAGTTGGTAGTCCCTGTGGTGTCCATGTGAGTGGAGCAAGGGAGTGCTATCAAGCTTGTTAGGATAACATGCACATTTGATTTGAAACACCACTCAAGATGCATGCTAACACTAACACATTGTTTGTTGGCATGTGTTTCAGGATTGTTGATTGCTGAGGTGTATTCCTCTTGAGTTTCAAAATCTGCTTGGAAAACCCCTAGGGTGCCAAACAATGTTCTTAAGGACAACATTGTTACAGATGGTATTAGAGCCTCACACTTTGGTTTGACAGTAAAACTTTCTTGATAAAGACTTGAGAAGGTTTGTGGTTTGTGAGGTTTCCATTTTCAACTTCTACTAGCCACTTTTCCTTTAAGGGTGGCCTTGGGCTAAATTTCTCTCTTTGGCAACATGGAGCTTGGTGGCCCTAGTCATATGGCTAAAGATCAAGCAAACTTAGAGGTTGAGGTTGAGACAAAACTTGGTCAAGATAAGACTAAGTTTCAAACCTCACGGGACCATGTTAAAGCAATTGATGAGGCCTTAGCCTACCCTGGTCCAGAAAATATGGATGTGATCCATTACATTCTTAAAGATGTTAAATTACCACAAGACAAGATAGATCTTCATTGTAAGGACTGGGTGAAACTGGCAAAGGCTAAGGTTTTGATCCTGGAAGGTTGTCTGGATCGTATGCTTAACCTCTACAAGGATCTATTCATATCCTTGGAGGAGGCACAAACAAAAGAATTTTTGGTTGAGGACCTACTTGGATGAGTGAAAGTTTTGGAGGATGCCTTGGTGGGGGTAAATTAGGAACTATTTAATTTAAAAATTAAAAATGCCATCCTAAAATACTCCTTGGCAGGACGCTTGGCAGAAGAGCCAATAGCGCTGGCTCATATTAAAGCTAGAGAATTGAGTTCTTATGATGGTGAGATGAGTGATGCTAAAATTGATGCCTTTCTCCATGATGTGGAGATGTACATGAATACTGAGGGTGTTCCTATAGCCCAAAAGGTCTCCACAGCATCTCAGTATCTCATAGAAAGTGCTAAGCTATGGTGGCTTAGCCTCCTCCGTGCTTAAGAAAAGGGTACTGCTATAGAAAAGGTAGACACTTGGGATAGATTTAAGGTAGCATGGATCAAATAGTTCCACCCAAGGAACTCCAAGTGGGTAGCTAGAACCAAGCTAGAGTTCCTAAAACATTTAGGGAAGCTTAAAGATTATATCAATAGCTTTCAAGAGCTTATGTTGCTAATTCCCAATATGGGAGATTAGGATTGCTTCTTCAAATTCATAAATGGGTTGTAGCCATGGGCATAGATGGAACTACGTTGAAGAGGCATTGACACACTCATAGAGGCTATCATTGATATTGGCACTTTTCTTGACTTTAAGGTGATGAAGCCAGACAAGGGTAAGCCTAGGAAGGAAAAGCTTGTCATGCCCTCCCACTCTTAGAAAACAGATACAGGTTCCATCAAATGTCGAAACACATTCAAATTAGTTCAACAAAGTGGTTGCCCGATGGGTGGTCTTCCAAGAAACCAAGGCTCCCACCAAAAATGTAAAGATACAGGGAGCAAATGGCAACCTGGGGCCAAGAAGAAATAATTTTTAGAAGGTTCCTTTAAGGGGCCAATTCAATGTTTCTTGTGTCTAGGGAATCACCTAACGAGAAATTGCCCCTTAAGCTCAGGAAGGACAGAAAATAAGCAAGAGTAGGCTCTAGGGAGGTAACTGATGGCTCTTGATTATCGTCCTAACCCATGCCTTTAGATTAAAGATGGAAGCACTTTTGTGGAATAGCAAAGACTAGCTATTATGATGGAGTTATTTGATATGGTTACATTGAGATCAGGAGTTGGAAGCTCCCAAAATATTAAACTTGATAATTTACATCAGGTTCAATTGGTCCCAATCATTATGAGCTCAAGTTTATAAGTGCCTTCATTGATAATGGGATCAACCACAATTACATGGTTCCCACCTTGGTAAGAGACTTGCAACTAAAAATGGAACCAGTCCAAGCCTCCTGCAAACTTGTCAAGTTCAAACCTCTTCGGTGCATCGTGGTGTGTCACAGTGTCTCAATCCAATTGGGGTCATGGCAAGGAATTCTAGATTTTTCAATCCTAGATATGGGCTCCTTTAAGGTTATACTAGGGCAAGAATTCTTATGCAAGGCTAAATTTTTCACTACTCCACACCTAAACTTGATCTTTATTTCACATGAAAGCTCACCTTGCATAGTTCAAACTCATGGAGCATAGATCAAAAAGGATGAGGGCTCTAACCTCCCAATTGTGTTCCCAATTGTGATAAAATGTTTGGCCAGGGATCCCACAAGAAAATTTCTACTAGCAATGAAAATGGGAGATCATTTTGAGGCTTGTGGATCTCCAACAAGCATTGACCCACATGTAGCATAGGTGTTGGATAGTTTTAAAGATGTGATGCCAGTTAAGTTACTAGGAAGTCTACCACCACAGAGGGTCATAGATCATAAAATAGAATTGTAGCCAGGTAATAACCCACCTATCCAAAGACCATATTGGTTAACAGGTCCAGAATTGGGGGAATTGAAGAAATAGCTTGAGAGCTTGATGTAAAAAGGATACACTCGTCCCTCAAAATCTCCTTATGGGGCACCAGTGTTGTTTATCACTAAGGAGGATGGAACACTATATCTCTATTATCACTACAAGCTATTAAATAAACATACCATTAAAAAAAAGTACCCAATACCACTTATTTTGGACTTTTTCAATCAATTGGTAGGGGCCTATTATTTCACCTAGCTAGACCTTCAACAAGGGTACTATTAGATTCACATCACAGAAGGGGATGAAGAAAAAAATGCATGTATAACTCGATATGGATCATACAAGTGGACACTGATGCCCTTTGGGCCTACAATGCATTAGCTACCTTTTGTACATTGATGAATGAGATATTTCAACCATTCCTAGATAAATTTGTGGTTGTCTATCTCAATGATATCTTGATATATAGCCAGACTATGGAGGAACATGTCCTCCACTTGCAATTAGTCCTTGAGAAGCTATGGGAAAATAAGCTATACATTAAGAAAGAGAAATGTGAGTTTTGTTCTACAAAGATAAAATTTCTAAGACATCTCATAGGGCATAGATAGGTGAAGGTGAATTCGAAAAAGGTAGAGGTTGTACGTTAATGGCCCGCTCCTACTAATGTTCATAAGGTCAAACAGTTTATGGGTTTAGCTAGCTTCTATTATAAATTCATTAGAAATTTCTTCGGTATCGCTGCTTCCCTCACCCATTTGCAAAAGAAAGAAGTTCCATGGTAGTGGAATTCAAACTATCAGCAAACCTTCAACAGAATCAAAGAAGCTTTAACCTCTCATCAGGTGTTGGCATTGGTAGATTTCTCAAAATCTTTTAAGATTTATACTGATGCCAATGAGGATGCAATCAGTGGCATGTTGCTATAGGAAGGTCATCTTGTCACTTATGAGTCTTGAAAGTTGAATCAAGTGGAGCAAAGATGGCCAGTCCATGAGAAAGAAACATTTGCTATTGTTCATTGTTTGAGAGCATGGAGACACTACTTGCTGGGAAGTTATGTCCATGTAAAGACCGATAAACTGGCCACTAGTTAAATCAAATGAAGTTGAGGCCCAAACAGGCATGATGGTTGGCTATGCTTTTTGAATTTGATTTGTGACTAACCTACCATCCTGGTAAGGAGAACATGGTGGCATATGTGTTGAGTCACCATCCTCAGCCTACCTCCTAGCTCTTATTTATCATTGGGCCACAAAATTCACTTGTTCAATGTGACAAAGTGTTATTGGCTCAAATTCAAGATGGTCTAAAAAGGAACCTTCATGTCATTGATCTGATGAAGTTGATAGAAACTAGGTGAACTTTGCAATTCAAAATGAGGAATGGACTGCTTTGGTTCCATGAAAACCGAATATGTGTTTTAGATTGGAATGGCCTTTGTAAGGAGATAATCTGAGAGTTCCACGACACACAGTGGGCTAGGCACCCTGGATAGCAAAGAACCTTGGCACTTATCAAGAGAACCTTCTTCTAGCCAAAGATGTATCAGGATGTGATTTCTTATGTTCAGAAGTGTTTAGTGTGTCAATAAGACAAAGGTTCTATAAAGCGTACAGGTGGACTTCTTCTTTCCTTGGAAATTCCTCTGTTTCCATGGGTTACAGTGACTATGGATTTCATCATAGGACTATCGAATGTTGAAGGCTTGAATAGCATCATTGTAGTGGTGGAAAAATTTTCCAAAGTTTGCCATATTTATTCCCTACCCATCTTAATGCTTAGCTAAGGACACTGCATCATATTATTTTTGATGAGTGGTGAGGTACCCCTACACTCAACCATACGAATACGAGCGCTTCACGCATGATCTGGTCGAACTCCATAGATAGACTAGTTGTGGTATCTAGACAGTTACTCGTAGATCGCAGTTCGTTGTCTTCCCACTTGGACTAGTATTAGCTTTGTCACGTATGGTTTAGTCCAAAATGAGGTGTATGATGTGTTCCTACACTAATGTTATTCCTGGGTATGATGGGAAATAATATCAACTAAGCTAGGAGAGAGAGGGTGAGAGAGAATCTAAACTAGCCTAAGTGCGATGAGCATCTATTCCTTAATCATCTGTACACATCTTGGACCTCATGTACGACTACCACTGGGATTACCAAGCGCATGGCCTAGGTACGCTATTAGGTTACCAAGTAGTTACACTTAAATGCTCATGATTAAGTCGTACTCATTCTGCATTACTAGGAGATAAGGGTAGAGAGATATTAACTAAGAAAGTAATAAATAACAATAACAATTAAATTATTAAGCTAAGTGGATGCTATAATGATGAAGTAATCTCAATCTTTATTGTCGGTCATGTGCATGTCCAAGTACATCACACTTGAATAAGGATGTTGTACAATTACAATCATCACACTGGGGGCATGCACTGGGAGAAAGGGTTGAGAGGAAAAATTGACAAAAAGTCCCTACCTTAATACTAAAACTAGATTCTAAACCAAATCTGCCTGCCTCTTATTTATAGATGAGGAGATAGTCCATGATATTATGTATTCGATATCGCATCTAGGCTGCGATATTGCATACGCAATATCATGGGTGCGATATCGTAGCCAACAATTCATGACTCATCATACCCCCATGATTGAATGAAAGCTCATCCTCAAGTTAAAGTAAGAACAAGCTCCATTGATTACACAGTGGATAGGTATGGGATTATTGACTAACTAGAATGGATTCATGTCGTAGTGTGGAATTAGAACAAAATTGAGACACAACACAAAGAATGCAAAAGAAAATCCTATAACTACAAAAGTGGGTGGAACTCATGTAGTTCCTAGTGGTGGTGGCTCCTCCATGGGTGCCTTTCCCTTATCTTGCACTCCAGGTCTTGGGATTTGATGGTGTTGAAGTATGGCCTGGAGTTTCTCCTCTTCAATTCGGGGATCCTGTTCCGTCTATGCTAATGTTCCGATGTTTGATGGAGTCATAACCTCCCATGGGCATGGTAGTTGTGGAAACATTTTATTTGCTTTAACATACCAAGGTGCAAACACCTGTCATTCATCCTTGTAGGTTCTAGCTTTGTCTATGTATTTTTAAAAATCTATGAGCCGTCGAGCCAAGTCTGTTGTGACACCTTTCTACCCCTGGTAGCTTGCTTTAACCACCTCAAGTTTAGAATTTGTAAACTTCAATTTTTGCAATGTTTTCATGTGTTCTACAAATTCTGTTTCATATTTGGCGTAAGTGGTGGCTACCTATTACTTGAGCTCTATTCTCAGGCACCTTGCTGTTAACATGGCAAGGTTGGCATACCGCAGGTTTGCCAACTCCATGTACTCTATAAGGTCCTGGATCTATAGGTCTCAACTCTTAACTTCTGCCTGGTGGGCAAATGCGTATGTGTCCAATATGGCCCACTAGTCAGTGTGTTGAGCACTGAGAGAGTTGATGAGCGCAATCACGAGTCGTACAGAGAAATTTGAAAAACTTTCCCTGCGTGAATAGTTGCAAATGATGTTGATAGGCGCAGGGTGGTCACGTGTGTGTGTGTGTGTGTGTGTGTGTGTGTGTGTATATATATATATGTATATATATATAGGATGCGATATTGCGTACATGATAACGTGGATGTGATATCGCAACCTATCGAAGTTAGGGCACATAATAGAATGTACTGAATTTTTAATGTTTTTCTGAAATTAAACGATGTAAACTAAGGACATCTGGACTGTTGTTAAAGGGTTCCAGGGTAATTCAACTAGTTTTGAAGGCAAAAAAATTATGATGGTGTGGAATTTATCAATAAGAACCTCGAATGATAAGGGAGAGAAAAAGGCTATGTGATGGTTCATAGGAACGTTTGAATCAGAGGGATAGTAATAGGGGAAAGAATATTATTGAAAATATGCTAAGGGTAATATATGATGTGCGAAAGATGTGTTATGAGTGCAAAGTACAAAAATTACGCAAGTGGATCCTCCCCAAAGCAGGTTCCAACCTATAATGCCCTTGCGTAACCACACCTTAAAATGTTTGTAGGCACTAGAAGGGTTAAATGTAATCCACATTGGTTCCACAAAACACACAAGACACAAGCTACAATTACATGAACAATGAGATGAGACAAACTATAGAAGGGATTGTAGAGATTGGGACATGAGGTAACTGACCCAGGGTACAATGAATCCTACGTGTAAAGAATGATTAATGTGTCATTAACCCATCGTTCCAAGATCAGGACCAAGTCCATTCCTCTGATCAGTGACACCGCATTGTTTCATCCCATGATGAGCGACTATGAGAGTACCATAACAACAAGGCATACGATCACTTGGCATTTTGTTCAAGGGAGGAGTGATTTTTGCTATGTGGCACTTTCTTTATTTTTGTTTTTGTTTGTTTTAATGCTAAATCCAAAGAATCCACCAACCCTCAGGCATGGGTGCATGTCTTTCCAATGGGACCCTCTAGAATAGCATTGGATTTTTGAGTGCCTTTTGATTACTCTTACTTCCATTTTGCGTTACATCTACAAGGATGTTAGTACAACCACGTTGCGTGATAACTCTCACAGACGTCACCAAAGAGAATCCATAAGTCCCCTTGATGTCACACCCTAATCATTCCCTCTTGATCCATCCTTCTTCATTTTGGGTACAATGAACAAAAAATTAATTTTAAGTTTTAAGAATGCTAAGAATATCACTGTACCCTTGAACAGAACCTCTTATTTGTAGAATGGATGAGTGGGTGTAATGGGCTCACTGTCCAAATAATTGATC
>MNCI01005256.1:333164-382424 GCA_015680685.1 Gnetum montanum | reverse complement strand
CACCCCCACCCATCCTATTTATTATCTTCCATATGAATCAAGACATCTAACTACTAAAAAAGTTTGTGTTTTTCATCTTCTCTATTGTATTGACCTAAATCGTTGGTGTAAGGCTGGAAGGGAAAAACAAACACCAAAAGATCATTGGGTAGACATAGCTGACCCTGCCTTCGCCCGAGGGCAAGTTGGAAAAGAAAATGAAGAAAGAGTGCCTTGGATGGTCTACACACAAATCAACCAAGGACTTCCCAGAGCGTAAACTATGGCCTATGCTGGGGTTATCGTAACTGACATTCAAAATGTAAACAATGTGCACAAAATGTAAACAGAAACGTATGCAGAACTGGTATTGTAAACAAAACATAAATTGAATGTAAAATAGAGTAAACAATATAATGGCTGGCAAAGTGAACTGTATTATATTGCTTAGAAAAGATGTGCACCAGTCAAAGCGTGAATGCACGTGTGGATGGCAAGTCAAGCGCCAAGCCCCAGGGTGATGTGATGTGTTTCAAGAGTGCTTGGATGCTAGGAGTCAAGTGTGCTTGAGTGCCCAGGGATTGCTAGTCTGAGTTTCCTAAGCCGTCAACCTTCAAAATTGCCAACCTCATTTATGTGAATTGACAGGGTATTTATAGGGTTTAGCTGGGCTCGGGTGCGGAATTCATGAATGGAATCAATGGCTGAGAATTGAGAGGAAAATGGATCAAGTGACACGTGTCCGATGGATAGCTATGTGTGAGTTGGACATGTGTGGGCAAGCTACATTTTTGACCAAGTGCACTGTATCTTACAACACAAGCTAGCTTGAAAAGCTCATAGATGATGAAAATTTACAATGATGATAGTGTACAACAAGAGAATTTGAATCCGGCTCGCTTGATCCATGGGATGACTACTGTAGGATGTCGACTCGAGTGGTCTTGTGGCTGTTTGAGGCATTTCTGTTCCACCAGAGCTTCTAGCGTGAGTTGATGTGGTCTTGGCGTGTGTTTGGCATGCTTTTGCTCGAGCGTGATCAGTACTCACGCTAAACTCACGTTGCCAGCATGTCCTCAACGTGACCTCAACGTGAGTGAGTTGAAAACATACATTTCACACTAATTTTTGAATTTTTGAAGCCTATTTCTTCGGTATAACAGTTGCCTGACTTTGTCTAACCCTAAGAGTGATTTGTAAGTCAAAAAATGAGCCTGAGAGTGACTTGTTTTGAGCCACTTTTGGTCACTCACGCTAGACTCACACTGCCAGCATGACCTCAACGTGAGTTGCAATGTGAGTGATAAAAAATTGCAATTTTGGACCTGAATTCTAGAATTCTGGAGGCTGGGACCCATAGTTATCAATAATGAACCCTGAGGATGACTTGCACCATTGAAATCAAGTCATTTTAACTTAGTTTTAAGGCTTTGAAAGTTGCTCACGTTGGACTCACGCTGGCAACATGACCTCTGCATGAGTGATAAAAACTTGCAATTTTGGACCTAAATTCTGGAATTCTGAAGGCTAGGACCCATAGTTATCAATAGTGAACCCTAAGGATGACTTGCACCCTTTAAATCAAGTCATTTTGACTTAATTTTAAGGTTCTAAAAGTTGCTCACACTGGACTCATGCTGTCAGCGTGACCTCAGCGTGAGTGACAGCGTGAGTGAGGAAATTTGCACCTTTTGAAGCTAAAATTTGAATCCCTGAATGTTGAAGCTTGGAGTTGACATCAGTGGCCATTGAGGATGGCTTGCACCTTTAGATTGGGCCATCTTTAACTTGATTTTGAAGTTGTCGGAGTTACTCACGCTGAGGGTAAGCTAGCTTGACAGCGTGAGCAAGTTGGCTTGAGCAAGCTAGGCATGAGTTCCATGCCTTAGTCAAGTTTTTTCTCCCAAATGCTCAAAAGGACTTGAGTCATTTTCAAAGTGTTAGGCCAAAATTAGTGGTGTTTCATTGGTCCCTCTTTGTTGATGTTTGGAGGAACTCACCCAAGAGGCATCGACAAAGAAGTGCAAAACACCATGAACAACCAAGTACCAAGCATTAACCGTCAGCGCTTGGCTAGACGTCATCACACTGTGTTCAAACGTACATGTGGTTGGGGAAATGTAGTTCAAGATGCAAGGGGATTGGTTGTAACCAGGGGAACCAGGAGTTGATTAAGGGTTATAATTGCTGATGGAATTGTGGGAGAGGAATGCTCTCACGTGACTGAGCCATGTCTTTGGTCCTTGTCAATAGCCAGTGTTCAGCAGACTCAGAGCCAAGACATAGAGGGTGCATTCTTTAGAGAAAAGGGACTCTTATAGAGTGTTTACAGGGCCCGTTGTAAACAGCCAAGGCCACACGATGATGTGCAACATGATCATTTTGAGACACGAGTGTAATTGTTTTCCAAGATAATTACCTTCTCGCCTGGGGCTTGTATGAGAATAGCCAATAGTCTTTGGTTTATGATGTCAATGGGGTCATGAAGACATTTTCCATATATTTTTCTCTTTAACCATTTTATTATTTTTTATTTTTTTTGTTTTTCTTTTATGTTTTTTTTTTCTTTTTGATGTTTTCTTTTCTGGTTTCTTTTCTTGTTCTCTTTGGTCTTTTTGAAAGAGCTTGCTTTTAGTGTCGTGCTCGTGCTTGAGTGTTTGCATTTTGCATCATGTACTATGTACTATGTTTTGCATTGCAACTTCTTAGAGGATCACAGTGTGAAACAATGTACTAAGAGCTTTGAGGTGAGTAGGGAATGTAATTGAACAGGATAAGAGGGCATTGATGGGGAAATAGGGGATGTATCAGGATTTGGGAATGTACTTATGAATAGATTGATTAACCTAGTTACATGTGTCAAGAAGAATGTGATACCTTGTTGTCATGATGAAGTGCATCTATGCACGAATGCCTCAGGCATGCCATCCTGCAAACACAACTCTAAGAAGACAAGAAAACCATAAATAAAATGGTTAACTAAGCACTTTAAATAAGGAGATGGAGCCACCGCGTGCAATTTTCAAAGCCGACAGGATCATGAATAGCATCAGCCTCATCAAGGTCCATGAGACAAATCATGTAGCAAGTCTTTGTGAAACATGTATAGCCAATTGTAGCCACATATTTTCAAGTTTTTCCTAGTCGTCGATGATGTTGTCAGTTTATAGTCTTAGCGGACTGTTGTGGATTAGTTTCATGTCATAACCCTTCGGATGACGCTAGTTTAGCGTCGTAGTGAATGGTGCGTTGCTAGTTTATAGTCGTAGCAGACTGTGAAGAGGCAAACCAATTTATAGTCTTAGTGGACTCTGAATACTAGTTTCATGTCATAGCAGACAGATGTGGTAGTTTAGTGTCGTACTAGACAGAGCTCTGTGGTGTCATTTATTGTCATGACTCCAGGACATTCTGTGGTATCAGTTTTAAGTCATGATGCCAAGACTGTTCTGTGGTATCAGTTTTAAGTCATGATGCCAATACTATTCTGTGGTATTAGTTTTAAGTCATGACGCCAGGACTATCTATGCCAGTTCATAGTCATAGCGGACTGGTCATGCTTACCTTGCTTGTGCAAAGTATGATGTTGCATGCATGGTCATGTTGTGTGTCTGCAAGATCCTATAAAAATCAACTAGAAAGAAAAGGACATCAAGCAACACCTATTGTAAATAGAGTTAAAGTGCATGAATGAGAGAAAAGCAATGCAAAAATTGATAGTTTTAGGCCTTTTCAGGCTGTAAGCTAGTTTAAGGCATTTTTAGGCCATGTTTTTTTTTTGTAATTTTATGTTTTAGGGGGCATGCAAGGCTTAGGATCCTCTGTGGGGCTATTGGCTTCAACCACTTGTTAGGGTGTGTTAGCCTTAGGCATTGCGTTGGTTATCGTAGGTGTACTACCCAGGAACTCTTCTTCCAAAACTTACGCCATGTCTATGTCATGGATGATTGAAGAGGAAATCTTATCACCATGGATTACAACTTGACCACCTTCATATGGAAGGTGGATTTCTTGGTGGATGGGAGAGCAGATGGCACGTAGTTGGGCTAGCCAAGGCCTACCTAGAATCATGTTGAAACCTGGCATTTTCTCTATGACAATGAAATCTGCACTAGTGGGGAATTGCTCTCCTACTACAAAGGCTAAGTTGATTGTACCCCTGACTATGACACGTGATCTATTGAAGGATTTTAGACATGTGATTTTTGTTGGCCTAATTTCGTCTGCCAAGCCTAGCTTGTCAATGACGAAGTACAAGACTACGTTTGTTGCTGCACCATCATCGACGTGCACTCTGCGGATGGTGCACTACCCAACACGAATGCTAATGGATAGTGGAGCTATAGTGACCTTCCCTCATTTGGGGTTGACTTTAATTTCATTATCACAAAATACTAGGGATGTTGAACTCGATTCTTGCAGTATAGGGGGGAATATCATTGCACGAATGGATGTCTCATCTGTAGGGATGTCCTCCGTAACAGGAATGGAGGCCAAGACTTGGGCCAATGCTTAGCAGTGAGCAGATGAGTTTATGACTAGGTCATATAAGCTAATCCTTGTGTTCTTTTTCTTGAGCGTTTGTTTTACCTAGGTTAGTGCAGCTACGAAGTCCTCGTCATTAGCTGTTGTGTTAGCCTTAACTTCTTCCATGT
Organism: Gnetum montanum; assembly: GCA_015680685.1. Lineage (NCBI taxonomy): Eukaryota > Viridiplantae > Streptophyta > Gnetopsida > Gnetales > Gnetaceae > Gnetum > Gnetum montanum. The sequence goes on along the minus strand of MNCI01005256.1, from coordinate 377,790 downwards.
GGCTTGAAATACATGCCTCTCAGGAGGGGGACTTGGGATTGGTTTGCTCAGCTTGTTTGGGGGTAGGGGCCCTAGTGTTCAGTTTTTGTTTGCTGGTTGTGGCCTTTACTTCGGCCATGGGGGTTGCGAGGTGCTCATTTTTCCTCTTGCATTGTCATTTAGTGGGCCTCCCCAGGTTGCTAGTGGGGTCGACTCTCGAGGGAGGAGGGATCAAGATGTTTCCCACTATTGGGCTTTGGGTAGGTGAGGGGAAATCACGTTGTGGCACCCTTATGATAAAGGGTGGCTTAGGAGTTTTTTTTGCTGCATTATGCTAGTTTAACGTCTTAGCGGACGATTGTTGTGGAACCTTAACCACAAAGGGAGGCTTCTTGCCTGTGGAGGTGGAGGGGATCCTTGCCTTGCTAGGAGGCACATGGATCACAAAAGGTTGTTGCACAAGTTTGGGCTTGTCACCTATGCTAATTTTGTTGATGACATAGGAGGCATCGTCTGTGTTGGATTGACTCGCCATGTCGATCACCAATTGGCCTTATTCTATCATTCTCTATAGGTCATCTTGCAAAGCATGATAGTTGTCTATACTGTGACCAGCCAATTGATGGTAATGATAGCATTAGTCCAATTGAAAATGTTGTGGGACTGGGGGCTCATTTGGTACTGTTAATGTGGGGTTCCTTAGTAGTTCACAGTACCTATCATATTTTTGGCGGGTAATCTCCGATATGCATTTGTGTTGGATTTGCCCAGCTTTCAAGAGTTGCTCTAATAGTTGAGAGGGTTGCATTGGTAATGGTGTATACTTTGAGTTGTCCTTGTGCTGAAAGTTGGGTCTTGGGATGGTCCCTGTCGATGTAAGTGAGTTGGCGCCAAAGTTGGCAGCTTTGTCAGCTGGGGCTTTGGGTTGCTTAGCTGTTGGGCCCCAGTTGGTTGCTTTTGTGCTTGCAGCCACCATTGCCACTATTGTGTTTTGCTTACAAGTATGTTGGTTTCTGAAGGCCACATAAGCTAGGTCATTGCTTGATTGCGCTGCCTCCTCTATGCTTTTGATTTGTGCAAATGCTTGACTCAAAGTATGAGCACTCAAATAACAGAGTTTTGACTTAATGAAGTCATTCACAGTGGCTTTAAAAATGATGAGTAAGTATGTCTCAGGTATGGGCTCGTTGAATTCATTCAGGGCTACTCTCCACCTTTGGATGAATTTTTGCACTGGCTCTAAAGGCGCTTGTGTGATCTAAATCAAGCTATTTAGTGTGGCTTCAAGATTTAAATTGTATTTAAAATGGGTAACGAACTAATGTAAAAAATCCTCTAGAGAGAATATGGAGTTATGGGGTAAAGCTCGGTACCAATCTAAGGCTTTTCCCATTAAGGACATAGCAAAAACTCGTAGAATTGCATGAGGCCAAGCTTGAAGCAATAGACACTTTAGATGAAATGTTACCAGATGGGCATTTGGATCTCCCTCTTCATTGTACTTGGTTAGTTGAGGTAATGAGATTTCCTTTGGTAAGGTTAATGGTGGAATTGAAGGGTGGATTGGGTCATCTTGGTAGAAGTCCAACACCTTGATTTCCTCAGTGTTTGTAGTTTTAAGGCAATTTAAATCTTCAGTTAACATGTGCATCATTTTCTTCATGTTTGCCCACTCTTGGGTGGTAGGCAGACCGACGAGTTGAATGGATTGTGATTGATAGTAATTTGATTGTTGCATTATTTGTGGAAAGGGATATTGTTGGATTGTCGGTTGTTGTGGTGGAGCAACATTTAGAGATGGGATTGCAAGGTGTGGTACACTATAGTAAGTAGGTTGGTGTTGCTGGACAGCTAGTAAAACCCACTGCCCAGCCACAGGTTGTGAGGTAACACCCTGAACATGTTGTGCAGAAGTAGTTAGAGGTGCCCCATGGGTTTGTATTTATGGTATGTAATGGGTGGACGTAGAAGCAGGTACTTCTTGTCGAGAAACCGATCCTCACGTGTATGCAGACGAAGGAGGAAGCATGGTTCCTTCCAGGAAAGGTTGGAATAATGGGTTTGTATAGGCGTAAGGACTGATGGTATGGTATGAATCCCCATGCTCAGATTGGGCACAAAGTCATCTTCCTCATCTCCACCCTGAGGCTCTATTGTAGGTGGTTGTAAGGCTTGACTCCTTGCCATGAGAAGCTGAGATATGAGTCGATGATGGGGCTTAGAAAGGGAGATTATGTCAAATGCTGAAGGAGTGAACTCATGACCTTCCTTGTAGATGAGCTCATAGTTTCTCTTTACCTCTCTTTCCATGCGATCGATAGGCAAGTTGGCTTGGATTTTCACACAGATGAAGTTATATTGTTCAGGTGTGAGGGTTGCACAAGTAGGGTTGATCTAAGAAGATTCCATGATAATGTGTCCAAGCTGACAACATGTGCAGTGTGATAAGGTTCAGCATGAGCAAGCTCAATGTGCATGACAAGGTTTAGCATGAGCAAGCTCAGTGTGTGTGACAAGGTTCAGCATGAGCAAGCTCAGCGTGAGCAAGCTCAGCGTGAGTAAGCTGAGTTGGGCTTTAGTTTTAGCACTTGATCTATGCAGCATTTAATAGGTAACATCATCAATGTTTTGATTAAACGAAAAACAATTTCGGCCCTCCTTCTAGCGCCAATTTACTATACTAACCTAAATCATCAGTGTAAGGTTGGAAGGGAAAAAACATCAAAAGATCATTGGGCAGACACAGCTAACCCTACCTTCACCCGAGGGAAAGCTGGAAAAGAAAACGAAGGTAGAGTGCCTTGGATGGTCTGCACGCAAATCAACCAAGAAATTCCTAGAGCGTAAACTATGGCCCACGCTGGGGTTATCGTAACTGACATTCGAAACGTAAACAGTGCAAGTGAAATGTAAACAGAAACGTATGCAGAACTAGTATTGTAAACAAAATGTAAACTGAACGTAAAATAGAGTAAATAATATAATGGCTGGCAAAATGAACGATATTGTATTGCTTAGAAAAGATGTGCACTAGTCAAAGCATAGCTACACGTGTGAATGGTAGGTCAAGCACCAAGCCCCAAGGTGATGTGATTCAAGAGTGCTTGGATGCTAGGAGTCAAGTGTGCCCAAGTGCCTAAGGATTGCTGGTCTAAGTTTCCTAAGCCATCAACTTTCAAAATTGCCAACCTCATTTATGTGAATTGACAAGGTATTTATAGGGTTTGGCTAGGCTCAGGTGCGGAATTCATGAATGGAATCGACGGTTGAGAATTGAGAGGAAAATGGATCAAGTGACACATGTCTGATGGATAGCTATGTGTGAGTTGGACATGTGTGGGAAAGATACATTTTTGACTAGATGCAATGTATCTTACAACACAAGCTATCTTGACAAGCTCATAGATGATGAAAATTTACAATGATGATAGTGTACAACAAGAGAATTTGAATCTGGCTCACTTGATCCATGGGATGACTACTGTAGGATGTCGACTCGAGTGATCTTGTGGCTATTTGAGACATTTCTATTCCACCAAAGCTTCCAGCATGAGTTGATGTGGTCCTGGCGTGTCCTCAGTGTGTGTTTGGCATGCTTTTACTCAAGTGTGATCAGTACTCATGTTACACTCATGCTACTAGCGTTTCCTCAGCGTGAGTGAGCTGGAAACATATATTTCACACTAATTTTTGAATTTTTGAAGCCTGTTTCTTCAGTGTAATAGTTGCCTGACTGTGTCTGACCTTGAGAGTGATCTGTAAGTCAAAAAATGAGCCTGAGAGTGACTTGTTTTGAGCCACTTTTGGTCACTCACGCTGGACTCATGCTGCCAGCGTGACCTCAGCATGAGTTGCAGCGTGAGTAATAAAAAATTGCAAGTTTGGACCTAAATTCTAGAATTCTGGAGGCTGGGATCCATAGTTATCAATAGTGAACCCTGAGGAAAATTTTCACCCTTGAAATCAAGTCATTTCGACTTAGTTTTGAGGCTCTGAAAGTTGCTCATGCTGGACTTCACGCTGCCAACGTGACCTCAGCATGAGTGATAGCATGAGTGACAAAAAATTTTAATTTTGGACTTGAATTCTAAAATTCTGGAGGTTGGGACCCATAGTTATCAATAGTGAACCCTAAGGACAACTTGCACCCTTGAAATCAAGTCATTTTGACTCAGTTTTGAGGCTCTAAAAGTTGCTCATGCTGGACTCATGCTGCCAGCGTGACCTCAGCGTGAGTGATAGTGTGAGTGAGGAAATTTACATCTTTTGATGCTGAAATTTGAATCCCTGAATACTGAAGCTTGGAGTTGACATCAGTGGCCCTTGAGGATGGCTTGCACCTTTAGATTGGGCCATCTTTGACTTGATTTTGAAGTTAGAGTTACTCACGCTGAGGGCAAGCTAGCTTGATAGCGTGAGCAAGCTAGGCATGAGTTCCATGCCTTAATCAAATTTTGTCTCCAAAATGCTTGAAAGGACTTGAGTCATTTTCAAAGTGTTAGGCCAAAATTAGTGGTGTTTCATCTATGAAGAAGTCCACACACTACCTACTAAACCAAAACACCTACATTATTAGCAAATAAAATATTTTGAATCATCTCCTCCAACACTCTGCTCAAAGCACCAAGCCATTAAAGTGGAGTTCAATCTTGGCACATTATGATTTAGAATATGTCTCTCAAAATAACATAAAAGCATAATAATGTGTAGTTGGCTAGCTAGTGGATCTTCTAGTTGAAGATAAAAATAATGTAAAGAAGTTTCTTGATGAAGCTATCCATTTACTTGTCAAAGAAAATAATGGAGACTTTGCTACAACTCTTTATTATTGACGAGCGATGAGGTACCCCTATGCCCAACCATACAAATCACAAGTTTTCATGTGTGATCCAGTCGAACTCTGCAAACCTTAAGTTCTTAAGCACACTGGTTTCAAGGAAGTGAAATCTAATTGGAATGATCATTGAATTCTCGGTTCCACTTGTGAGGTACAAGTATATGGTTAAGTGCAACTGAGGCATGTGATTTTTATCATTTTACATTTTATAACTTTAATCACCTAGAACCAAAATGAAAAATAGAGTAATTTAAGATTTAATTCATCTATTGCCTAGCTAGCCTAACAAAAGTACTTGCTCCCACTCTCCAGACACATTCACACATGTAGCATAGCTGGGTTACCAAATGTTAAGTATTTCTGGGTTGCCAAGTGCTACACATATGCTAGAAGTGGTCATGATTGTGTTCACTAATAACTAGAAATTAATTACGTAATAAAAATGCATTAAAAGTTCATGATTAACAAATGCATTAAAGGAAACATTAATCTATTTTTAGTGCTACAAGGATTATCACAAGGGCTTGTCTTTATTCTTGTCATACTATTGTGCTTAGGTACATCAGTGTTTGAATAAAGGTCTATAGACATACTTAGACTCCTGTTGTGGGCACTCAGAAAATATTTAATGCTTGACAAAACAAACTACAAGAGCTTTGCTACGCTATGATAAAAACTATGAAAAATTAATGAAAACTATAAGTCCAAGCACGATATTTATAGGTTGGCAGATACCCTATGATATTGGATATTCAACATTGTATCTTGGGCTCCAACATCGAGTATCTGATGTTAAGGCTTCGATATTAGAACTAATCAAAACATGATTCATCATACCTCCATGACTAAATGAAAACTCATCCTCAAGTGAAGAAGAGGAGAAACAAGTTCCTTACAAAATATTGGGTAGGTATGGGATTATTAACTGACATATAAACTAACTTAGATGAAACAAGTAGACTTTGAGTGCCCAAGTGTATGAATGTATAATCTTTTACAAAACTGGGTGTTCATGACAAGAGAAGAGAACACCCTAGACAAAACTAACAAGTGAGAGAGAAGATCCAATGATCATGAATGCTCCTTGTCATGTGGCACTGTTGCATCATCCTTGGTGAAGGTAGTCTCACTTCTAGTCCATACTTCTCACTATAATCACAACAAAATTATGGAGTAGTGTGAAATGTCTAACATATATCTTGGAAGTACCTTGTCTCATTGGTGGTTACACTTGGGCTAGGTTGTGATTGTGGTGGATTGATTCTTGTAGTAGTGTTAGTGAGAAGACTAAAAAATAGGGTAAAATGGATAAGCAGTTCATTAAATTTGAAAAATTTCAAATAGAATGAAATGCTTGAAGAGGCTTTAAGAATTCACAACAATAAAAAAGGAAATTTCACTAAAAAACATTATGAAGATGTGCACAATTGGATGTCATTGGTGGGAAACACAAAAGGATTTGGTTGTGAGAATGTTTAAGGATAAAGAACTTAACTAATTCAACCAAAAGATATCCAAGTGGGTCCTCCCCAAAGTAGGCATAGGCTTTTTATGCCCTTGCATAACTTCAAACCAAGGAGTTTGTAGGCTCCATGGATGATTAATGGTTATAGAAGGTTAAGTACAAAAACCCAAATGAAACTACTTGAGAATTTTGACACACCAAAGCAAAACATCAAATAAGAACATAATTCTAATAGTGAGGTGAGACATGAAAAGTAAAGATGGATAAGAGAGAGTGAAATGGAGTTCCTGATTAACGTTACATGAAGTCCCTTGTGAGCTTTATGGTTAAATGACTTGTTAAAATCCATCAATAGTCCAAACCAAAACCAACCATGTTCAGTGACTTTGCATCACCATTTTGAGACCAATCCACCAGCTTGAGACACAAGAGTGCTCACACAAAACACCCACTATTCTTTATTAGAAAAGAAAAGAGATGTAGAAAGCGAGGAAGGGCCTTAGTTAGAGGGGACCTTCAAGCATGGGTAACATGCCTTTCTAGTCACATAACCAATGCTTGTAGGCTATTTATTTTGTTTAAGGAATGTCCTTTGAATTTTCATCATTTTTTTATTTTTTATTTAAAATGGAAACCACACCATGCAAAGACTTATTCAACTTTCTTTTATTGGTTGACACAAAATGGTAAGAAATTCATGAAAACACACATGCATCTAGGTAAGAAGAAAGGCGCAAAAAATACCAAATCCCCTTAAAGTCACACCTTGTTCAAACCTTTGAATCCTTTTCAAATCCAAAAATTACTAAAGTCACAAATTCATTAAAGTTTTATTAATAAAAAAGACTGCACATTTCCAAAACAAGGAAAACCATAGAGTTTGTGGATGGGTGGATGTTGTGGACTCCTTGTTGCATGAAAAAGAAACCATGTCCTAATCATCTGTAACAAAATTCAAAGCTAGAATCTAGACACCAACAATCAAATAACTGGATAACACATGCCCACATTAATTAAATCACATTGTACCTAGTTTGTAATAAGATTATTATTATTAAAACAAGATAAGAAAATCACATCCCAATAAAGAAAAGTATATAGAAGAAATTGTAAAATATTCAAGAAAAAGAAAATGTACTAATGATGTTGTAAAATAAAAACTTTGAAAAATTAATAATGTAGAAAACAAAAAGTGTAAAATAAAGAATGTGTAAAACAAAAAATATGAAAAACTAAGGAGCCACTTATATGGTTAGCATGGATAGCCATTTCTCACCCCCAATGACTAAGTTGAAAGGAGGAGATCTGAAATATTGAGCATGGCTATCCATTTGATGAGGCATTTGTTGTATGAGCTAGCTTATGCTCGTGAAAAGGTTTGGCTTGTTGTATGTTGACCATCTATTTCTTGTCTAGGCTCTTAGGTTTATAGATCATCATGGCCCTAGAAGAAAAATTTTTATAAATGATGTAAGGTCCTTTCCACAATGTTTGGAACTTAGTTCGTTGAGGTACGTGTGTGGGGTTCTAGTAGAGAACCTTATTTTCTAGTTAAAGTTTGACTTTTTTTTTTATTCTAAGGTCATGGCACTTTTTTTTAAATGCCTTACATAACTCGTTAAGTGATGGGGCCACCAATCGAGTTTCATCTAGCAAGTTGAGATTTATTAATCTTTTCTTTTGTGCTAAACTCAAGTCAAGGTTGAGGTCATAGGTTGTGTACAAAGCTCAAATTGAATAAGAAGTGTTGGTAATTTTCCATACACAAGCTTGTAGGAAGAATAGCCTATAGGAAGTTTCCATGTTGAGTGGTAGGTCCAAAGGGCATCATTGAGTTTTGTGCTCTAGTCTTTCCTATATTTGCTGATTATTCTTACTAGAATCTTTGTGATTTTCCTATTGGTAATGTTAGCTTGACCATTGGCTTGGCAATGGTAGGGTGTTGTGAGTTTATGTTCAACCCATAAGCATTGCATGAGCTTTTGAAAAGAAGTGCCTATAAAGTGAGTTCCATTATCAAAAATTAATGCATGTGGCACACCAAACCTATTTATAACATTTTGTTGTACAAACTAAGCAGCAGTAGAAGATGTATAGTTGGTGATAGCTACTGCTTTTACCCATTTCATACAATAGTCAAAAATGACTATGATGCACACTTTTCTATTTGACATGGATGTGATGGAACCCATGAAATCAATGCCCTAGATGTCGAATGCTTCTAGTGGTTGAATCCATTATTGAGGTTCCTCCATTCGAGCAATCATTCCACCATTTCATTGGTGGCATTTACAAGAGTGGACATATTGATAAGCATCCTTGAAGATTTTTGGCCAATAGTACCCTACCATCAGGATTTTAATGGCCACATGTCTCCTAGCATAGTGGCTCTGACAAGGACCTTCATGAGCATCTTGGAGAATGCATAGTTGATCAACATCATGGATAAACCATCAAACTAGGCTATTGGCATATGCCTTGTAGAGATGTTCATTGACCTCCATGAAGTGTTTCACCTAGTGAAAAAACTATTATTTCTTCTAGTTATCCAAACCTTGTGGCATCTCCTGAGTGAGAAGATAGGTAAGAATGCCATCAAAACATTTAGGCTCATTGGGCAATTGTTTAGTTATAGCCCCAAGAAAGAGGATTTCATTAGGGAATAGATCAAATAATGGGCTTTCTTCCACTTTGTTATCCCATTGTAACTAAGACAAGTGATCAACAACCACATTCTTAGTGCCATGTCGATCTAACATCGTAAGATCACCAGCCACCATATGACATGAGAGCTCACCATTGGCTTGTTCATTAGGAAGTAGATGGCATTGTGGTCAGTGTGCACAAACACTTTGTATCTAAGCACATAGTGCTTGAACTTCTCTAGAGCAAACACCATGACCATTAATTCTTTTTTTATGGTGGTGTAGTTCAATTGGGCATCCACGATGCTTCAACTTTCATAGTGGATATAATATGGATGTTTCTTATCATCCATCAGTATAAGCATGGTTCCCAAGGCATAATTTGATGCATCCATCATGACATGAAATGGTCTAGACTAGTCAAGTGCTTGTAGGATTGGAGTTTCTACAAGTTTCTCTTTCAGCTATTGAAATGCTTTTTCACATTTCGTAGTCCAAAAAAATGAAGCATCTTTCTTTGTTAGCTTCACCAATGGCTTTTCCATCTTAGAGAAATTCTCTATGAATCACTAGTAGTAGCTAGTATGTCCAAGAAATGACCAAACATCTATGACAGTTTCTAGTTGGCGGGTTATTTCTTGGATAACCCTTTTGTTCTCAGGGTCTATCTCAATTCCTACTTGTGAGATCTGATGCCCCAATATAATGCCTTCCTGGATCATTAGATGACTCTTTTGCTAGTTGAACCTAAGGTTTATCTGAACACATCATTTCAGTACTTGCTCAAGGCAATCTAAGGCTTGCTCAAATGTAGCTCCATAGGTGGAAAATTCATCCATGAAGACTTCCACACCACTACTGATTTGCTGTTGAAAAATACTTAAAACTAGGTGTTGGAATGTAGTAGGGGCATTACATAGACCTGTGATATGCAAAATTTCCCCAAGGACTTGTGAATGTTGTCTTAGCTTGGTCCTCTGGTGCAATTTGAATTTGGTTATAACCACTATAACCATCTAGAAAACTATAATAGCAATGCCCAAATATTGTGTCTAACACTTGATCAACAAATGGCAACGGAAAATGGTCCTTTAATGTTGTCATATTTAGTAGTCAAAAATTGATGTAGACCTGCCACTTGCCTCCTTTCTTTGGCATAATCATGAGTGGACTAACCCACTCACTATCTACAATGGAATAAATGAACTCTACCTTGAGGAGTTATTCAATTTCCTCTTTGACAATCTACTTTAGTTTGAGGTTCAATAGCCTCTATTGCTATCTCTTTAGCTTCATAGATACATTAGTGTAGATGCAATGTTGGCATATCCTAGGATCAATCCTTGTTAGTTCAGGATATGACTAGGCAAATGCTGCTAACCATTTTTCAACTATATTCAATAGTATCTTTTTCTACTTTATAGAAAGATTTGCATTGATTATGATCAACTTCCCATTTTTTAAGAACACATACTCTATGCTGGCTAGTAGAATTTTTAGTTCAAGGGGCTCTTGCTTAAAATTTTCAAAAATTTCCAACTCTCCCCAATAGGTATCATCATTTGCATCATTAGAGAGTTTATAATGAACTTGCTCTAGTTCATCCATGCCTGTGAAATATGCACATGTCAAGCTCTTAGTTGGTTCCATGCAAAGTGTGCTACTTTCAGAATTAGCGGTTAGCCACTAAGTATCCTCCTATTTTTTGGTTGCTATTTATAGATATCTTTGAATTTCTACTTCTGGTGCACACTACTTGCATGCAGAGAAAGATGCTCATTTGACTGCCCATTGTTTCTACACACAATTGCACCTTGTATTATTGTACGTAATTCATGGAACTCACTTCTTCTTGATCTTCTTGAACTCATTTTCTTTAGATATTTCTAGGGAAAGATCTCTAATGTCCATCCTTGCTTCAATGATGCTTGGCAATGCCCTTCCCATGATCATTAAAAAATTACCTTTTTAGTTCTCCACCTTGATCACTAGGAAATCAACATGATAAGACCATCCATAGACAGTGGTCACAATGTCTTCCACCAATCCCAATGAAACAATGATGGACTAGTCTACGAATTCTAATATGATATTGCTCTTCTTAAGAAGATGTAGGTTCCATGTAGTATACATCTCATGAGAGATTAGGTTGACACTGGAACTAGAATTGAGAAGAGCTTTGCATAGTTCATTCCTAGCAATCTACAAATAAATGAGAGCACTTCCAGGATTAAATAATTTCCTAAGAAGGTTTTTAGCATGGATCCAATCATATATGACATGAGTAAGCATCATAGTATGGATCCTGGGTAGTATTTGGTTTGAAGGGGATTTTAAGGAAGTTAACATAGAGAAAGATAAAGGATAGGGTTGTCAATAGCAAGTGTAGGCTTAGGTGGATTATGAGATCAAAAGAAAGGTATTTTCTTTGATCGAGTATCCAAACCACTCAATTGATGAATTGGTTGTTGGTTAATGGCCTTAGTAGCATTGCATTGTTGTGGTTGAGCCAGTATATCATCCTTCATAGGTGGAGTGAGTGGTAGCTATGTAGAGAAAGGAGGAAGATGTATAGGAATAGAAGGAGGATAAGGATAAAAGGTGGTATTCCTCCTTGGATGTGGAGAATGAGTTTGATAATAATCAAAAGGGTTGTAGTGAGATTGAAAAGTAGAAACATGACTGGAAGAGTTACGTGAAGACAAAGATTGTTGAACGTAATACCCATATGGATCAGGTTATCTGTAAGGGTATTGCTACCTTGGTGGTGTTAGCACCCATGACTATGGTTGCTACCACTGTTGATACTACTCATATGGTTGTGGTGGAGTTTCACTTGGATAATACTGTTGTGGTTGATGGAACTACCTAGAACTACCTAGAATACTATTGTGGTTTGCCTTTGTTGAGTCATGAATTCAAGGCATACATCCTTGATTCATGTAGGTGTGACACTATGGACCAACATCCCTTAGGATGTTCATATTGGCAAACATCACACTCATCATCATTATTTGATTTTCTTCTCATAACTTCTTCTATTGTAGCAATCTTGCCCTTACCTCTTTGATAGACATGTTCAGCTTCCTGGTGCCTTTTGTGCTTACAATCACTACCTTGTTCTTTGGACTCTTCAAAAAAATTTCGGATAACTTGAAATCTACTATCCATGGAGTCCCATAATTGATCAACCTTGGCTATAATTTCAGATTAAAATTTTTGAAGTGATAAAGTTTTCTTATTCACCATCTTATCAAGTGCTAATTCTTCCTCATTATCACAGAATTGAACCTCCCTCTTATGAATGGAAGAATCATGATTATATTCTTTTGCACTTTCTCTTTTTCTTAATTCACATTCCTCTTTAGTTACCTACTCAATTAATCTTTGGATCTGATGGGTACTTAATTCTACCAATTTCCCTTGGGCATAGACACTAAGGGTTCTTCTCATTTCTAATCAAAGCCTATCTATAATGTGGCAAAGTTGGTCTAGCTAAGAATAACCATGGCCATGACATTTGTGCATTAAGGAATAGTATCAACCTATGGTAGCATCCAATGGTTCATGTGTTTATTGTTTCCATCCTTGGATCTACCTCCTCAAGTTGGATACTTTGGAGTATGTTTGATATTTTTCATTAAACAATTCAAGCATGATGCTTCATCATCTGATAGATTTCGATTCTAAAGACCAATACTAGTTTTCTACTTCTTTAATGAGTGTCCTTGGGAACAACTTAAGTTTTTGCCACTCATTCTTTATATTTTGCAAGGCACATGCATCTTGAAAAGCTTAGAGATGTTTCTAGGGATTAGAGTTATATCCCCCTTCAAACAAAGGGATATTATTCATGTCTAGCCTTTTGATTCGACTATCCTTTACATGCCTTGTTGGAATTTATACTACCTTTGTGATGTTTAGCCTACTTTGGGTAGCAAGAAAAGGCTTATCAAAGTCATAGTTTTAGTGCCTATGATGCCCTCTACTACCCCTTCTTTCATGGTGATGGGTCACTCTTGACTACCCATGCCCTTGGTATTGTCTTGCCCAATGGTCCCTTCGATCATTTCAATCCCATCGGTCACCTCCATCATGGTCATGCCCCCTATGGTTGCAATCAAAGCTAGAGGAAGAAGATGATGATGATGAAGGTAAAGAGAAAGGAGATCTAACACCATAATAATGCCTACTACCACCTCTTTAGTGATCATGACCACAGTCACAATCTTGTTTCTTGTTCGCATCCCTACCTTGACTTGCCTCTTTGGATCCTTCTTTGTCATTAGATCCATTCTTTCTAGAACCAAGATTGTGAATTGTGGACTATAGGTTTCAGTTTTGAACTCATTCACTAAAGTCAAAGAGAGGAATTTCACTAAATGGAAAACCCCTAGAGAAGGATTCTCCACCATCTTTTTGGTATAGCAGGAATGAAAAATCATTAAACCCTTTCCCGTTTGTAGATTCATGACATTGGTCTAGCTGTTGATCCCTTAGATGTTGTGCCTCAATGGGATGATAATCCTTGATATCAATATCTTGCACAACATACTAACATGAAGTTCCTAGAGACCCATGGTATAAGCATTTTTTGGAGCATTGTAGGAACAAATTGATTGGGTAGCAACATGATGTTTCCCTCCATGTCATTCCACTGTACCTATTCATCCTGATGTAGGATGAAGGTGAAATCAGGTACATACTCATCAGGATGAGCATATACCACTTGATATTTTTGGGGCACCTACTGATGTACTTAGTTAGAATTGGGTGGAGAATCACTTTTGTGAGAAGAAGACATCTTATGTTAGGAAATAAAAAAATAGTGTGCTTATTAAAATTATTATAGTGATCTTAAGATGTAATAGGACTTTGATGTTTATTCCAAAAATTTTAAATAACTTTCACTAGATCCTAGATAGTGCACATAACAACTAAAAGGTCCCTAGTAACAGTGCCAATGATGAGTGGCGAGGTACCCTTACCTCCAACCATACGAATCATAAGCATTCACACATGACCCAGTCAAACTTTGTAGACCTTAAGTTCTTAAGTACACTTGTTTCAAAAAAGTGATCTAATTAGAATGATCATTGTCTTCTCAGTTCCACTTGTGAGGTACAAGTATATGGTTAAGTGCAACTAAGGCATGTGATTTTTATCATTTCATATTTTATAAGTTTAATCACCAAGAACCAAAATGAAAAGTAGAGTACTTTAAGATCTAATTCATCTACTACCTAGCTAGCCTAACATAAGTACCCACTCCCACTCTCCAAACACATCCTAAATTCATGTAGCGCTACTTGGTTACCAAACATTAAGTGTTTATGGGTTACTAAGTGCTACACGTATGCTTGAAGTGCTTGTGCTTGTGTTCACTAACAACTAGAAATTAACTGCTTAATAAAAATGCATTAAAGTAAAGTGCATGATTAAAAAATACATTAAAGGAAATATTAATCTATTCTCAATGCTACAAGGATTATCAAAATGGCTCATCTTTATTCCCATCACACTGCTATGCTTAGGTACATCAGTGTTTGAATAAAGGTCCATACACACACTTAGACTTTTTTTGCAAGCACTCAAAAAATATTCTAACTTTGGAGAAAAAAAATTGCAAGAGCTTTGTTATGCTATGATGAAAACTATGAAAAATTGATGAAAATTGTGGGCCTAAGCATTATATTTATAAGCCAACATATACCTCATGATATCATATATTCTACATTGCATCCTAGGCTTTGATATCGGGTATCCAATGTCAAGGATCCGATATTGGATATTCAATATCAGAGCTAGTGAAAACATGATTCAACAATTATGATGGCTTTAAGAATACTTTAGAGGTAAATGTAGGTGTAGTGATTTTAACCTTAGGATAGAAAGGTATAAACCTAATCCTTTAGCTTTAGTTTGACCTACACCAACAACATTGTAGATTATGAGGCCTTAATAAGAGGAGTAGATCTTACCTTCAGTTTAATGTTTTCCAAGCTTAAAATCCTTTGAAATTCAAAATTTATGATATGATATTTGGCCAAGATAAACATTTATATTTTTTAAATGAATAAAATCTCAAATTGTTTCACTTAGAATTTATTTTCACATTGAAAAAAAATCAAAACTAGTGTACATTATCCAAAATAATAATTCCATGGAAAAGGTATCTCTTAACCAAGCACCACATTGATAAAGTTGAACTCACTAGTAACTACCTCTCATTATTACAGTGATAAAATTATTAAATTTTTTTACCATGATCAAAGAGGACTCTCTTAGACAAGGCTAGTAATTGGCCTCTCAACCAAAATTAAGTAAAAGGCCTATTTGAGTATAAGGCTAATCATCTAAAGCATTATCTCCAAGAAGTAAGAAAGATGCTTAACCTTGCATTATTTAATATTGAAGCTCTATTGAGAGGAAAGAATCAAATACCATATGTACTATGAAACACCACCAAATTTGGAGCTCTCAAGTCTCAACTATAAATTTGGCTAAGTGTCAAAACATAGAAAATTTTCTCTAAGTGTTGAGACTACGCTCCCACTATTGGGACTATGCTCTAGAGCATAGTTAATATAGTTGACATTGACAGTCTAGATTTGCAAAATTTTTCTAAGTGTTAATAGCAGCTTCAAATTTTTCTAAGTGTCCTGACTATGCTCTCCCTACTAGGACTACGCTCTACAGTGTAGTCAACCTTGGGATGACCAATTTTGCAAATTTTCCTAAGTGTCAAACTAGAGGTTGTTGAGCATATATGGGATGGATGAAATAGTTTGGTAGATTTTCTAACTTTTGGTGCTACACTAAAGAGCGTGGCAAGTGTAGTTTGCTATAGGCATCAATTTTGTAAGATTTTTCTAAGTGCTTGGGCTACACTTTCCCTGCTAGGACAATGCTCCAGAGCATAGTCAGTGTAGCTAGCACTAAACTTCATTTTTTTGCCAAATTTGCCTAACCCCTTGAGCTACATTCTAGAGTGTAGCTAGCATAGCCTATCGAAACTACCTCTAAGAGCTTTTAGAACTCAACATTGGCTTACATCTCAGCTCTAACGTTCCTTCGGCAAGCAAGATTAGCAAGTTTTGTCTCATTTGCACCTTCCATTTGCCCCCAAATTGTACCTAAACTCAACACCACTCAAAAAAGTGATAGTGTAGTCCCAGAGCATAGTCTTCAAAACTATACTATTTTTCATTATTTTCAGGTACATTGCGGTCTATGCGGCACTCTTACACATAATCTCAATAGCATAGTTATAGTTTGGCAATCTCACAGGGTCCATTGGAGCACACCAACAAAACACCATTCTGCTTTAGTGGGAGCATAGCTAGGGTCAGCGTAGTCCCAACTACCCCTCTACCATGTGGAACTTGATCTACAATTCACACTAACCCTAGCCCTATAAATACCCTAGTGCTTCACATTTTAGGGGTTGGCATTTTTCAAACACGATTGATATCTTCATTCAACAATTGGCATTTTGGCTTTCTAGGCATGTTTGCACTCGAGCACACTTAGCACCTTAGTAAACTTCAAGACCACATTGGACACTATCGGACACTGCATAGTAACCTGCATACCATTGCAACCCATAAGACATTATGATAGCCAACCCGGTAGGCTTAGACTTCATGGTGGATGTTAGTCTTCATAGCCAAACACCTTGAGACTATGACTATGCTACCTACTGCACCTTTATATACACTATGTACCTCCTCACCTTTTCCTTTTAGTTGACTATGCTCCCCCCTTTTAGGGTGGTGCTATCTTCCCTTTAACTTGCATTCTATGCATGTTTTACATTTTTCACAAATTTTTGACATTTTACTTGTATTTTTCATTGTTCACGCATCTCTTTGCACATTTGCAACTCTGTTTTTGTGCTTAAAACTTTAACTATGCTCACCACCATGGACATTGCATAAGCACCTTAAAACATGTTTCATTGTAACACCTATAAGTCTTAGTTTGATCAACAAGACTATTCTGGGCACCTTGCTTCCATTTTTTAGTAGGCCCTCACATGGGAGTGGGGTCAAGATTGTGTGACCATGGACCTCTCAGTGTCCCATTCCAACCTTTAGCATTTTCAATTGCTACATACTAGATAACCTTGGGAATTCAATGCTTGAAGAGAATGCATTCAAAATTAAAATTAAAATCAAAACATTGGATAATCTTAGAATGAAGTTAAAGAAAAAGGAGTAGTAGCTAGCATCCATCATCGAATAATTGTTCAAGCCAATAGAAGAGGAAGAGCCATTAAACTTGCCACCATAGACATCATAGCAAAGATAGATGAAGCATGAAAAATGATGTGACAACCTTAAAAAATTTTAAGTACTAAAAAGTTATCTAAAGGTCTTTCTATGTTCTAGTATACAACCTTCAAGTTAGAAGCTCAACATAAATTTTATAAGATGTCTTTGAAAGGTCCCTTACTAAGACACCTTAAATATTAAAGAGAGTATGAAGGTCTTAAAAGAGGCACACTTAGGTATGGGTGGCAACCATTATGGGGCCAAAAATTTTGCCAATCATCTTATTATATTAAGATATTTTTAAAGAAACTTGATAGAATATTATTTTAAGTACTCAAAGGTTTATAATTTATATCATACCAAGTTGCATTAAAGAAGGTAAAAATTCTTCTAGTAAAGGTTTATTCAACTTTGGTTTCCTCTATAGCATAAGAAAGTGCTAAATCATGGGTAGGGTCAAGGGTTTCGACTAACCATACCAAGTTCATACCACTATGTCATAACATTTAGTTCAAGACCATACTAAACCAACCATGTTAAGCTTAGGTACAAAACACCTCCCACCATAATGAAATATCAAATTTGAAATATATGTTATTAATTTCAAACTAAATACAATTAAAATAACCATTAATAAATGATGAGGTGTTAGCCTAATGGTATAGGTCTTAACTTGATAACTCCAAGTCACAGGTTTGATTCTACTAGGGAACACAAAGTTATAAACTTTTATAATTCTTGGGGTGTACCTATGTATAAATTATTTTAGGTTCCAATGCCTCTAAAATAATCATTAATAATACATGTTTCCATTTACCAACATTTAACTTATTACACCACAAGACATACTCTTGACTCCTCTACACCACTATTAGATACAATGTTGTGTGACTCTTGGATAATTTGTATGAGGGGGAAGGAGTTTGGAATCCCAAAATAATTGTAATATAGGTATATTGCAAGAAATATAATTCAACATTTCCCAGTAGAATCAAACCCATGACTTGGAGCTTTCAAATCAAGAGCCTTTAGTATATTATGCCAATACCTTATGACTCTTGGCTAATTTGTATCTTTCCTCATCGCTCTTACCGATCCACACTTTAATACTTTTGGCTCATACCTTACCATTCTTAGCTATTGTATCTTAAGATCATTGGTGCATCTATGTTCTTCATATCACACATATAAATTCAATGTAGCAACATGACAAGATCACAACATGTCATTATTAGATGGTGAAGGTTTATCATTCCAGTATTATAGCAAACTTTACAAGATAATTAATCATCCCAACCTATGCTTGAGATGTAGGCAATAGTCAGATAAAATTTTACCTTAATAGAAGAAACTATAGTCCAATTTCTAGAAGGTCTTAACTCACTAAATCACATGATCCTGTCAAAAAGTAACTTGATTCATCTTACCTTAAAATGATTTAAATAAAAAAACTGAAACTAAATTTTTAAATACAAGACCTTGAATCTATACTGAGTTATGGGTGAAAGTTTCTTTCACCCACAACTCAATATTGCACACTAAAATTTTTACCATCAAACCTCTTTACCCACCATCAAAACTATGACCTGATTTCCATGCCACAACTCTTATTTAAACTAAGACTAACATTTCATCGTATCATCAAACTAAGTCCATAGTCTAAACTCTTACTACTAGGATAAGACCTCATTTGTATCATTGAAATATAAGTTTATATCTTAGATTATATGCTCATCCTAATAAACAATACTCAGCCTAGTGAAATAAGAATATTGAGAAGCTAAAGCACCATGCTAAAAATTTTGAGTAACATGAAGCAAAATCTACAGTTTACATACATATCCTATTTGGATGAAGTCTTCTCCTAGAGTAGGAGAGATATAGTTTGCAACTTGAACCAAATTAGAATGCATGATTGAGATGGCTTCCTTCCATGGTAGCTTGTAGGAAACCCTACCAAGGAAGCTACTAGAGAACCCACTACTTTCTCCAATCTTTCTATTAGCTTTCTTCTTTTGTGCAAACTGAAGAAAGAGTTCATTTCTCAAATAGTAGTGGCTAGTATCTCTGCATTGACTCCATGATTTACAACCTGGAATACTCCATGGCTAGAATAGGCCTTACACAGGGTCTACAAGATGTCATCTCTTTTTTCCTTGTTCCCTCCTATTGTTTTTGTTGCATTGAAGTATCTCTTCAAATCAATGGCAAGAACCTTCATTTCTTTGCAACCATCTATAGCTTTGTCTTCATCGAGCCATATGAAAGATTTTGGTATGTTGTCCACTAAAGTATTCGTGAAAGTAGTTGAGAAAAACCAATGATGCTTTTTCTACCTCTTCTTCTTCTTCTTCTTCTATCTATTGTTGTTTCAGACAAAATACAAGAAAACACAAAGGGAACATAGTTTAGTGGAGTAATGTGTGGGGCATATATAGAGAAGTGTAGTCATGTTGGGAATGGGGATTGCTATAGTTTTTGTGGCATGCATTATCCACTAATGTGCTTTATGCATTAGTTAATGCATGAAAGTGGCCACCATGCCTACTAATGCGTTTTATGGGTTAGTTAATGCATGAAGTGGCCACCATGCCCACTAATGCATTTTATGGGTTAGTTAATGCATGAAAGTGGTCACCATGCCAACTAACACGTTTTATGGATTAGTTAATGCATTTTTATGAGTTGGTTAATGCATCAAGGTGGTCTCCATATCCAATAATGTGTTTTTTATGCATTGGCATTGGGTCTCATATGCTAATTAACTCCATGGCCTATAAATTTGCTCTTGATGGGAGAACAAAGGCACTACAAATCACAACAGGATTGCAATTCTGGTCCCTTTTACAGATGCTTGAAGATTGCATACACCATTGTTGCAGAGCATTTGTGTAAAAGAAAAATTAGAATGCCAAATTTAATTTAAGGCATCAATGGTTGGAGGTTAGTTCCCTTTGCTCATGAATTGTGCATTTCTAGTTATGCATGTGAATTTTTTGTGCCATTTGCTTTAGCATTTTGTACTTTGATTACTTGTGCCATCTAGTTTTCTACATAATTATTTCCTTACATTTGGTATCAGAGCATTATATCTCTATCTTGATGTGGTTATTGACAATGGTACAATTTGAAAACAGTGTCTTTTAAATATTTTTGCACTTTGTAGTTTGAGGAAGATCACTCACTTTTGGTTTCTTCTTGGTGAAAGAGATTTCACTCTCACATTTTGTTGCATTCTTGTGCACTGTAGAACTAGAAAATAAAAACTAATACTGCTATGGAAATGAGGATATTTTCTTTTATTGTTTTGGAGAGTTGGTCTAGTTATGTTGTCTACAATTTTCTTCATGCAACAAATTGCTATCTACATTATTAGCTTGCAATAGTCTATTGTTATGTAAATGTTTTCAAAGGTTGAGCACAATTTGATTTAACTTGAGTGGTCTTAAGGCTAACAAATGTTTATTCCCTCTATGCATAGTTGGATTTTGTGAATTATGTATGCACTTTTTCCATTTTGACTTCCATATCGAGCATTCATCATTGTTATTATGATTTCTGGTGGTTTTCCATGTTAGCCAATGAATTAGAATCATTCTATAGGATTTTTTTTTGGCGCTTTGGCCTCCACCTAGGCACCTTGGGCTGGAATAACTGAATGAATTATATTTATACCATGTTGAATTTGGTAATTTATTACTTTTATGGATATTTTTGTATCTGTATGCATCATGTTCTGCATATGAATTATAACAAGTGATCTACATAATTTTATATAATTAGAGAGTAGCCATAGCATCTTTAATTATGCTAAATTATGTACTAAAAGCTTTTGGATCACATATGGTACGCAACATTAAAACTATGATTAATCATATGTAATATGATAAATTTTATCCCACAGGATTTTGTATTGTATTTAATATGATTAATTAGGATGATATGTTAAATTATTTTTCTTGGTTTACCCATAGGGATTAAGAAAAGAAATATAATTTAATAATTTTGTCATAAGGATATATGAATCTGTTTGAAGTAAAATTTAACCCATAGGCAATTTTATGTTATTTGATTCATATTTTTCATGATTTACATTGGTAAAGATGTCTTATGGTATTTTAACCTCAAATTTAGTGACATAAGCATGTTTGATTATGTAGTTATACAACTTGTAAGCTACTTTGATTTTAAATGTGACATTCCTAAATTAAAGGGTCATAATTATAAGGTGTGGAAGGAGAGACTTCTTATTCATTTAGGCTAGATGGACATTAAGTATACTATCTGTAAGGATGAACTACCTACTATTATAGTAATTAGTTGTTCAGATGATATTAGTAATTATGAAAAATGGGAGTGATCTAATCACCTCTGTGTCATGTTCATAAAAACCAAGATCACACCTAGTTTGTGTGGTTCACTGGAATAGTATGATAGTGTGCACACTTTGTTAAAGGCCATTAATGAACAATTTGAGTCTTTAGACAAGACATTGGCTAGCACCTTGATAATGAAGTTCTCATCTATGAAGCTCACTACAATTCACAGTCTACGTAAGCACATCATGCAAATGAGGGATATAGCATCTTAACTCAAAACACTTGAGGTTGAGATGTTAGAATCTTTCCTTGTGCACTACATCTTAAACATGCTTCCACTATAGTACAAACCTTTTAAGATTTCTTATAACACACAGAAGGACAAATTTTCAATCAATGAACTAATGAACATGTGTGTGCAAGAAGAGGGGAGACTTGCTATGGAAGCAAAAGAAAGTGTGCATCTAGCTACACAAGGAAAGAATAAAGGACAAGCCACAAGCAAGTGGAAGGTCAAATTTCCTACACAAGTTGATATTGAGAAAGAATCTAGATGTTTTTTCTACAAAAAGAAAGGGCACATAAAGAAGGATTGTTCTAAATATTAGAAATGGCTTGAAAAGAAATGTACTCAACTCTCACTTGTTTGTTTTGAATCTAATATGGTTGATGTTGGCCATGACACATGGTGGATTGATTCTGGTTCTACAATCCATGTTACCAATTCCTTGTAGGGGGTGAAAAACCTAAGGAAGCCAATGGGAAGTGAGTCATGCATCTATTCAAGCAACATGATGTGCTCACATGTGGAGGTAATTGGAACATGCATTTTAGTTTTAAGCAGTGGTTTTATTTTAAAATTGGAAAAGACATTTTATATTCCAAGTTTTTCAAGGAATTTAATTTCTATTTCAAGGCTTGTATCATTGGGATTTTCCTTTAATTTTTTAAACACCATATTCAGTTTATATTATAGATATAAACTTATTGGAAATAGTACATTGATAGATGGTCTTTTCAAAATTAATTTACAAAATGAAACTTCTTATACTTCTATGCATGTTCATGTTGGTATTAAGAGATGTGTTATGAATGATGAATCCTCTATGTTGTGGCATCATAGATTAGGAAATATCTCTGTTGAAAGAATAAAGAGATTAGTAAATAATGGAGTACTTGTTACTTTGGATTTTACTGGCTTTGACACTTGTGTGGACTGCATAAAGGGAAAGCAGATCAATATGTCAAAGAAAGGTGCTAAGAGGAGTTCAAACATATTATAGATCATACATATAGATATTTGTAGTCTAGATATGAATGTGTATGGTCAAAAGTATTTCATTACCTATATTGATGATTACTCATGATATATGTATCTCTACCTGCTTCACAACAAGAGTGAAGCTATAGATTCCTTTAAGGTGTTTAAGGTTGAAGTAGAGAAAAAATGTGGTATGCAAATAAAGATAGTGAGATTTGATAGAGATGGTAAATACTATGGTAAATATACTGATGATGGAAAAGTATCTAGTCCATTTGCTAAGTTTCTTCAAGAGCATGGGATTGTTGCCTAGTACACTATGCTTGGTTCTCTAGACCAGAATGGTGTGGTAGAAAGAAGAAACCAAACATTATTGGACATGGTGTAGAGTATGCTTAGTGGCTCCAAGCTTTCTAAGTCCTTGTGGATTGAAGCTCTCAATATGGTAGTGTATATATTAAATTGAATTCCAACCAAGGTTGTCTTAAAGATACCATTTGAATTATGGAAAGGTTGAAAATCGACTTTGCAACATATACGCATTTGGGGATGTTTGTTTGAAGTAAGAGTCTATAATCCACAAGAGAAGAAGCTAGACCTAAGGACCATAAGTGGGTATTTCATTGGATATGTTGAATGATCTAAGGCATACAGATTTTATTGCCCATCACATACTACTAGGTTTGTGGAATTAATGCTAAATTTCTTGAGAATGACTTGATTAGTGGGAGTAGTAGATCTTGGAACATTGTTCCTGAGATAGATCATACAGACACTCAACCCACTATTTCAAATGATAGACTAATTGTTGTGCACAATATTCCTAGAGCACAAATGTGTACTAAACAACAACCAGTCATTGAAGTTCCACAAACTGCTGATCAAGAAGTAGTAGATCCAACTAAACAACAGATACTAGAACCTATTGAATAGCTTGTTGAACATCATGATCCTCAAGAGAATGATGAACCAACATTAAGAAGATCTACTAGAGTAAGGCGATTAGCGATTCCTAGTGACTATATGGTGTATCTACAGGAGTCTAACTACAACATAGGAGCTAAAAATGATCCCAAAATGTTTTCACAAGCCATGAGTTGTAAGGAATCTTAGTTGTGGTATGATTCCATGAAAGATGAAATGAACTCTATGTCATCTAATGAAGTCTGGGATCTTGTCAAGTTGCCTGATGGTGTAAAAGCCATTGGATGCCAATGGGTCTTCAAGACTAAGAAAGACTCATTGGGTGACGTTGAAAGATATAAGGCTAGACTTGTTGGTAAAGGGTTCACTCAGAAAGAGGGAATAGATTACAAGGAGACCTTTTCTCCTATATCTAAGAAGAACTCCCTTCGTGTTATCATGGCATTGGTTGCTCATTTTGATCTTGAATTACATCAAATGGATGTGAAGACAACATTCCTTAATGGTGATCTAGAGGAAGAGGTTTATATGAAACAACCTAAAGGATTTTTCTCTAGTGATGGTGAGCAACTGGTATGCAAGCTCAAGAAATCCATATATGGATTGAAATAGGCCTCCCATTAATGGTACTTAAAATTATACGATATAATCACTTCATTTAGATTTGAATAAAAAATCATGGATCAATGTATATACCAAAAAGTTAGTGGGAGAAAAATTTGTTCCCTTGTTCTATATATGGATGATATTCTTCTTGCAACTAATAATAGTGGATTTCTATATGAGGTGAAACCTTTTCTCTCTAAGAATTTCAACATGAAGGATATGGGTGAGGCATCTTATGTCATTGGCATATAGATCCATAGGGACAGATCTAGATGTATTCTGCGACTATCACAAGAAACCTATATCAATAAAGCTTTAGAGAGGTTTTAGATGAAAGATTGTTCACCAAGTATATCATCCATTGTGAAGGGTAACAAGTTCAATTTGAACTAGTTCCCTAGGAATAATTTAGAAACAAGTCAGATGAGCAACATCCATATGCTTCACTTATTGGAAGCCTTATGTATGCTCAGGTCTACACAAGACCTGACATTGCATTTGCTATGGGAACATTGGGTAGATATCAGAGTAATCTAGGTATTAACCACTAGAGGGCTACAAAGAAAGTGATGAGGTACCTTCAAGGTACAAAAGACTACATGCTTATGTATAAATGAACTGACTCCTTGGAGGTGATTGGCTACTTTGGCTCAAACTTTGCTGGCTGTGTTGATTCATAGAAATCAACATTTGGTTATGTTTTTATGCTAGTTGGAGGAGCCATATCCTAGAGGAGTGGAAAGCAAACTTTGGTTGCTACTTCCACCATGAAGGCAAAGTTTGTTTCTTGTTTTGAGGCTACTTCACATGGTGTATGGCTAAAAAGTTTCATATTAGGCCTTAAATGGTGGATTCTATATCTAGGTCATTAAGAATGTTTTGTGATAATTCAACTACTATCTTTATGGCTAAGAATAATAAGAGTGGTAGTTGAAGTAAACACATTAACATCAAGTACTTAGCCATAAGGGAATGCATTAAGGAAAACAAAGTGGTCATTGCACATATAAGCATTGAATTAATGATAGTTGATCCTTTGACAAAAGGAATGCCACCAAAGTCATTTAAGGATCATATAGTTGAGATGGGACTTGGTTCCATAATGTAATTTACTATCATACAACTTACAGTCTTAATGAAACTCTTATTCAATTGTACTATTTTTTTCATATGGTTTGTGCATATAGTTATTAGAAAAAATACACATATGGTAGGACTTAGAATGAACATTAAGTTTATTCATAAAGTTAAGTTACCATATAAGGAATTATGTTTGAAAGATGATGCATTGTAATACGTGGAAGATAATACTCACATTAAGAGGAACTATCATCATGATTCATGCATTTATTTCTTGAACTTTGAACCTAATTAAATATGGAGACCGAGTGGGAGATTGTAGCATGCATTACCCACTAATGTGCTTTATGCATTAGTTAATGCATGAAAGTGGCAACGATGCCCACTAATGCATTTTATGGGTTAGTTAATGCATGAAGTGGCCACCATGCCCACTAATGCATTTTATGGGTTAATTAATGCATGAAAGTGGCCACCATGTCCACTATCATGTTTTATGGGTTAGTTAATGCATAAAAGTGGTCACCATGCCTATTAATGCATTTTATGGATTAGTTAATGCATGAAAGTAGCCACCATGCCCACTAATGCATTTTTATGAGTTGGTTAACACATCAATGTGGTCTCTATATCCAGTACGTGTTTTTTATGTGTTGGCATTAGGTCTCTTATGGTAATCAATTACGTGGCCTATAAATTCATTTTTGATGGGAGAACAAAGGCACCTCGAATCACAGTAAGATTGCAGTTCTAGTCCCTTTCATAGGTGCTTGAAGATTGCACACACCATCATTGCAAAGCACCCATGTGAAAGAAGAATTAGAATGCCAAATTTAATTTGAGGCATCAATGGCTAGAGGTCAGCTCCATTTGCTCAAGAATTGTGCATTTTCAGTTATTTATGCATGTGAATTTTTTGTGTGATTTGCTTCCACATTCTATACTTTGATTACTTATGCCATATGGTTTTCTGCACAATTATTTTCTTATAGTTTTTTGCAAGGGAATTGTAGGTGCACTCACTATTGATAGTGTGTGTTCCAAAAACGCCACACCAAAATCCATTCTCCCATTATGCTACAATGAATAAATCTCTGATTAGTGTGTGGAGAAGCTGTTTGCAATGGTCATTCCATCTAAACCAGAATATTTTCATTCATAGACACCACTATCCTCCAAGCACACACTCTTGTGGGCATAAAGTTATAACAATGTTTCTTCATTCCCCATTCCTTTGGATGTACGGGAACACTGGGATTAAGTTTCCCCACCTTTGTGTAGCACCTTAGGGAATTCCTTTCAATGTAATGGAACCTTGGGACTACCTTTAATACTAGTGTGCAGGGTTAGGAGATTCAAAGGATCATAAAAGGTCTGGCAAGTTAGGTTAAATAGGCTTAAAGTTAAAAGTGGAACAATAGAATTAGTTTCTATAAAAGTCAGGTTCCACTTGGATCAACCCAAATTATAATTAGGTGGCCAGATTATAATTGGGTTACAAGTACAGTACTCACATGGAAACTACATAGTTCCCTCCTCATAGGAAGGAACTAGAAGCCCTAAACCATGAAACCATGCTCATAGTTTTCCACCTTCCAGATTACGGTACACATTATTATATATTTAAAATATTAAAACAAAGTTTGCATAATTTTTTAAGAATCCTAGGCTTATTTGATCGGTAAATTGACATTTATAGAGGTTAGATTTAAAAGTAGATAAGGAGTGCACCTCTGCAAGTCAAATCCAAAAGGAATCTAAAATCAACAAATGCAATTGCATATAAAAGAATACTACGATACAACTTGCAGAATCATGTAAAATGGAACAACTTCTTTTAAGCAAAAGAATGGAATCCACGTATACAGCTCTCTGCCAAAACTTCCCGATAATGCTTCACAAAGTTTGTCCATTTTTTCATGCATATTTTTTATGCCATGAGAAACACAAATTACCATCTCCACCTATTTGGGAAATGAATTTTTGGCCTGAAAAGCAACTATCAAATGTTGTTGTTACTTGCTTGGATGATCACTGTTTTGAACTGTGAAAGGAAACACGTTATTGTTATTGCTTTTTATTGGAAAAAAACTTTCTGGTATTGCTTTTTATTGAAAAAAACTTTCTGGAACAGGTACAATCTGGCCATAAAAGGACACAGAATGACCCCAGGAATTTAATCCAAAAAACTAGAGAGCAACCATGTACGTTTATCCATACCCAGCAACTTAGAAATTTTCACAAAAATAGTTACAAATTCATAAAATCTTGGTGTCAAAGAAACACAACTGAGGAAACAATACTTGAAGCATGAACAATGAATTCATATTCAAGAAGATGCAAGTTGCAATCACTGTACTGCTTAGACATGACATTATATTCACAAGAAAATGCAGATTTCAGTCAATTTTGCATCGGTAACTTGCTCATGTATAAGGAACTGCAAGTTGTTGTAGCATGTTACATTCCTACCGAAATCAACAACACATCAATGGCTTGTCCATCCATAGTGAATGCAAATTACCATGTCCTTATCCAAGAGTTAGAAATTTTAAGATTTTGATTGTAATCACATTGCATGAACCATTCATGTATTTTACAATGTCAAATATAATCAATATATGATTTGGTACTTCATTACTAACTAAGATTTAATGTTATTATTTTTGTTATGTACAGATTCATTGCCTTAAAAATGCTTATGCATAGGAAAATGAAAAGTTACAACTCATATCTCCTTTGCAACATTTTCATGTTTCAATAATTATGTACTAGTTTAGCTACATGTTTATAATATATATCTATAAGGTGGTCAATAGAATCTTTTCTATTTTTCAAAAATCAAATCTTAAAAATTTGTGTATAATATTGGAAGAAAATTTTGAGAAATATTATTCAACATAAAATTGTTGGCCTTATAAAGGGTTATGGATGAAATATAATTTGGTGTTACATTATCTATTGAAATTGGAAATATGATATCCATACTTCCAAAACTTTTCACAATGTGTTACATTTCATTGTGTAAAAGATAACACTATATGGGTTAACTTATTTTTAGTTAACACATATATTGAAATTGAATTTAATAGGAAAATTTTTTAATTATCCATCTAAGCATTTTTCTCTAATAATTTTAAATTAAATAAAAATTATAAATATAAAAGCATAAAATTTATAAATTACAAGTTCAATTCTAGTGGGTAACACATAAGTAAAAATTTAGTTTCAAAATCCAAAGAAGTTAAAAATATTACAAATAATATCATCCCTCTATGTATAATTTTACTATGTCTTCATGTTGGTACATGTCTTAGTATACCCCTTTAGAGTTACATGCTCTAAGTGAGTTATATGCTTCACCAACTATTAGCATAGATGTGTTTGTGCAAATCATTACCAAATGTGTTTTTTTTTTTTTTTTAAGAGGGTAAGGTTAGGTTTGCATAAAACATACTGCTAGGTTATTAAGAATTTAGAAATGTGCAAAGGTAAAGTAAGGTATCTTTTTACCCAATTTTAAATTTATTTATATAAATAATA
The DNA here is from genome assembly GCA_015680685.1 of Gnetum montanum. NCBI lineage: Eukaryota > Viridiplantae > Streptophyta > Gnetopsida > Gnetales > Gnetaceae > Gnetum > Gnetum montanum. The sequence goes on along the minus strand of MNCI01005256.1, from coordinate 348,855 downwards.
ATAAAACTAAAAAAATCATAGAAAAAACACATAACCAAAGTACAGATACATGATATATAGAGAGATGCATAGACTAATACAAGATGGATAACTAAGTTATAGTCTAGCATTCACATCAAAGAATTTATCAAATAACATCTTAAATAATATATCATGAATCCAAAGGAATTTTCCTATTGTCATAAAACATATGCAGAAAAGAGTCAATGCACCTTCAAATAAAGAAAACCATATGTCACAACCCAAAATTTTCTAAAGTTATATTTAGAAGTAGTCTTTTGTCCGTTAAGGATTTCTTACCTTAATAACTCTTCATAAACTTTTTTTGATTGGTTATCTTTTTTTTTCTTAAGATTTAGGTTGCAAGTTCAATTTCTCATCTTTCAACTTCTTCACTTTAGGTTATTTTGGTTAAACCTCTTATGTAATTGGTTTGGTGTTCAATTCCTTATGCTTCATAGCATAAATAATCTTTATTTAATTTTATTTATTATCTTTCTTACGTGCTTAGATTAGCAATGCTTGTTATAGCTTAGATTTCTTTTCTAATTAAATTTATGTGATGTTTTTTTATTAATGTTTTCTTTTCAAGATATTTTTCTTCATGTGATTATGAGGGATGGTTTAGATTGAGGAAAGACGAAAGAATTTTTTGTGAAGATATGATGGACCAATTTGGGCATTTTCCATATTGCTTTAACATTGTAAAAGATACATTACGATAGGAATTGTTTTAATCAACAAAATCTGACACAACCTAACATGAAATTGAGCTAGGAAATTCATGGAAACCTAATGGTCTAGGAAAATTAAAATTTTAGATAATCTTCCTTAAATTGAAAGTGGACTTGAAGATCAAAGGAAGAATCCAATAATCTGAGTTAAACATATTAATAATTTTAGTGGGTATTATTAAGTAAGAAGAAATAGAAGAACATGTGGAATAGCAAGTGGAAAATGAACAGAGATTGCATATAACATAGAACAAAAAGAAATAGAGCAATATACAATGCAAAAAAGACAAACAAGCATATATGTGGTTGGTAGTAGGCAAAGTATAACAAATCTAACTCATCAAAATTTTAAATCAAAGGTAAATGCATAAAAAATAAAAACTAGAAATGTAGCAATTCTAGATGATGCCAAAGATGGAAAGCTTAAAGGGAGAAAAACCTAGATTATAGCAAAAAGGTAAATAAAAAACCTACAAAAAGATGTTCCAAGATAAGTATCAGTGATCAAAGGCATCAAACGGGAAGCTATGTTACCCTATTCTTACTCCAATGTGTGTACTTGATGTAGATATAGTAGGAACAATAGTAAATTCAATAGCTACTAATGCAAAGGAAGGATTTAATTGGTGTGTTGACCCAATTCAAAGAAATCTCTCCATGTGTTAGAGGATAACACAAAGGGGATACAATATGTTAGTAGGGAAAAGGAAAAAATGAAAGTAGTTATTTTGCAAAGAACTAGTGTCTTTGGCAAAGATGTTCTAAATCATCAATTGTAAGAAAGTTAACTACACTAAGTAAAAGAGAGGGTGGCAACTACTAAGCAAATCTCTTAGAGCTTGATAAAGAAAAACGCTAATCAAGATAATCTCTAAAGCTAAATAGAGCTAACCAGAGTCAACCCCTTTACATTTAGAGGTATCCTACTATTTATAGGCTAAAAATGTCTCATAGATCATGTAGAAATGGTGCACTAGGGCTCATAAAACCTTCTAGAAGCTTCTAGAATGTTCTAAATAAGAGAAATAATTTCGAGGAGTAAAAGTTAACATCAAACATTAAAAGAAGAATGTGAGACATTAAAGAGCTAATGTAGACTTCACAGTAAGTGTTAAAAGTTAATCTAACATTGGACATTGAAAAGCTAGTCTGTTGCAAAAACGAAAGTTGATGTCAACCATCAAAAGTAGGATTAACACCAAACATTAAAAAGTAAGTTTGATGCAAGACATCAAAAGTTGATTTGACATGAAACATTAGAAGCTATAATTATAATTGATTTTGAAGTTGACATCTAATAACGTCAAATTTGATGGACTAAGATATCATAGCCCTAGCTACATCATCGTATATGTGATATTGCAAGATGTGTGCCAACCTATAAATATAGCACTTAGGTGCATGAATTTGCAATAGATTTCATTCCATAGTAGCATAACTCTTGTAGGTTGTTTTTGTGATTTTAGTCTTAAGTACTTAGCAATTTATGCTCACAGCATGATGTTAAGTGATTATATGGAGTCTTTATTCAAGTGAAGTGTACTTGGACATATTTCATGATCAACAATAAAGATCAAGATTGCTTATCATCATTACAACATCCACTTAGTTGTCTTTCTGTTTACTTAGAATAATGTTTACTATTTTTACTTAGATTAACTATTTATTGCTTTTGTAGTTAATGTTTACTATTCCATGCACTTTACTTTCATTGTTGTTAAGTAGTATGGATATAATTGGTTTTGAGCACTAAATGTAATTATCTAGTAACCCAATAGTATTATCACTTGGTAGAACCAATGGTGATACACTTGGTAATTCTAGTGATGACTACATGAGTCCAAGGCATGTACAATAAATTAGGATCAAATATTCATTGCCATAGGATAGACTAGATTTGTTTACTATTTTATTTAGACTTAGAGTAGAAATTGCCTTTACTTTACCATGTATGCTAGGAGCCAAATGGCTAAACAACATCAACATATCATATACCATACACGTAGACTTTACTAGCTCCATGTGGGAAGACAACAATCTTGAACTTAAACCAATTATAAGCATAATCACATTACCTCATCCACAAATTATGATTTGGTCACACATGAAACACACATATGACTTATATGGTTGGGTGTTGGATTACTTCATTGCTCATCGTTGGCACCATTTTCGGGGACTTTCTAATGTATGCAGAGTATCAAAATTCAAAGTTAAAATTCATAAATTAAACAATTAAGAACACTTAACCAAATGTATTGAATCACAACATGACTTCAAACAAGGATACATCATCACTTTCCAAGGAGACAAAAAGAGGCAATGACAGAATTAGTGATGAAGAAGAATGGGGGCTACCAATGCAAACAAGAATCACATATGCTCACACTAATCCTTATCATCCAGATTTCACTTTCATCTTTCATCAAGACAATTAAATCAGGTAGAGAGACGAACAAGGCAACATAGTCTTGGCTCTAGAACATGTAGTACTTAACATGCTCCAAACTGCCTTAAGGGGAATGAATTTAACCCAAATCTAGGAAGGGTACCATGTGACTAAGCACATGACAAGGCCCTATGAACCCACATAGGAATAGATGAGGAGAGATGCTGCCATGGAATTCAAACATGTATACAACAAAGGAAAGTAGGTTAACATTGTCAATATCTTGGAAGAGCTTAATGTTGATGCATTTATTGTAGAATAACTACATCAAAATCATGAAGAGCCTTCAAAAACACCTATCATCAAACTCGAAGAACCTATTAAAGTTCAACTACATTCTATCCTAGCAAAGACACCTAAGAGGGATGCAAATAACTAAAAGTACAAGAGGGACTTAGGACCAAGAGTTTCTACCAAGTCCTAAAGAGGAGAATATAGGAGTCATGAAAGGAGGATAGGTCAACATCATTCTCCTATTACCTCATTTGCATCATCATGATCATCGATGGACTCTGATAGAAGAAGACAAAAGTACAAAGACCATGACAATGAAGAAAGGAGGCCTCATGATCATCATGATCGTTATTCAAGACACTCTGATATGGAAGATGAAGAATACGAATAACGAAGATCATAGGACTAAAAAGAGGATCAAGAAAGATATGGGCACAAAAGGGGGCACCACTACAATAGAGCACATGAAATCAATTATGATGATGAACCCCTAATGATAACTCAAAGCATAATTAACATCTAAGAAGCTATTTATATCTCAACTAGGCATGTGATGGATAGTCGTATCAAATGGCTCGATATGAATAATGTGCCAAGATTTGAGGGTGGTTATAATGCTGATCCACAACACCACCTCCAAGCATTCCATGATGCCTATGCCCTATAAAACATTGAAAGTGATTGGTAGAAGCTGAACTTATTCCCATGAATACTTGTGAAAGAGGTAGAGAGCTAGTGTAGATCACTCAAACCTAAATCAATTAGAAGATGGAGTACCATGCTAGAGATCTTCAACAACAAGTATCAAACTTATGGGTGTCTAATTTAAGGAAACAAATCCAAAGATGAAAGCAAGGGATTCATGAAACCCTTGATGTGGCAATGGGTAGATACTATTCATTGCTACACAGTTGCCTGGGCCATGGATTCTTACAATGGAAACAGTTTAGGACATTGTAAATGGGTTATGGAATAAAACTAGATAGACCCTTAGGGTTTATGCCCAAGGAAGATTATCTGAGATGACTACCCATAGAATTCAAAGAGTAATTGACCAAATGGTAAAGAAAGAGGACAAGCTAAGAAAGAGCAAATCAATTGATGAATATAATAGAGATCCATCATTAAAAAAAAGAGATGCACAAGTTTGTGACACAAAGAGGAGGAAATCGTGGAATAGGTAATTTAAAAGAAGAATTTACCAATTTAGAAAATTGTAACTAATATTGCAACAAAAGTAGAAAAAATGTGGAACTCAGTAGATGAAAACTTTACAACAACATTGAAGATTGTGAAGGAGAGAACAGAGCAAGCCTTTGGAAAAGACAAGGATAAGAAAAAGAAGAAATATTTTGGACAAAAAGGAAAAGTGGCTTTAGTGGTTGAGTGTTTAGACACTAGCTCTACCAATGAGGAATGATGTGATGTATGTTAGTTCAAACATCCCAAGGGATGTTATCCAATAATGACACATTTGTAGGAAAAAAGGGCATATGCACTTAATCCTAAATTTGTTAAGAAACAAATGCCTCAAAGGTAACCTTATCCTTAAGATAACTATAGCTAGAACTTCCAACCAACATGTTATCCTAGTGGAGCTTTGCCATAGCCACAAGAGTAGTACTACTAGCAGAGGTAACAACCCTAATCATGGGCCATGCCACCACCTCACCAACAATATCCATATAGGTAGCTAAATCCATATGGATATTTTGTACAATGTCCAATCTCTCCTAGTAATGTTAATGTTCAAATTTCATAGTACTACCCCACTAGGTATCATAGACTAATGCAGCCAAGAACATATCCAAACTTGTACATGCATCCATCTGTAGCTAGTTCAAACCAAGACTTGAACCCTTTACCACTAATTCCACCTCTTGTCATGTAGGGGGAACTACCATCACAACCAGAACAAAAGAGCACAACAAGGGTGGTTAGTACACAAGAGGAGGTAATCACATACAAATCACAACCTAGGAAATGATCATTCTTTTGGATAGGTCCTAAAGAGATCTGACAGATGGGGAACACATCTACTTCCATCCCATCCACATCCAATCCTTCTCAACAAAATAAGCTTCCATCTTTATAAAATTCAAATGTCACAGCTTCATGCTTACTTAGATAATCACACATTTGGATCAAGGCAAGATCCCTTCCACAAAAATAAATTGATCTAGGAAGCCCCTTAGTTTATCTCTAGATAGTAGGGTAGAAACCATGTAAAGACCTATTTGATTCTAGGTTAGGAATGAACTTGATCTCACAAGACATGTATGAGGCCTAGAATCTACAGCCACTAAAGAAAAGTAACATCTAGTTAGAGCTTGTAGACCAGTCAATCATAGTTCCACTAGGACAAGTGGATGATGTGATTACAACCATTAGTGGCTAATCTTACCTTGCATATTTTCTAGTCATTCATGTGGGGGAAAATAAGGGAGAATTTCCAATTAGTATGGGAAGATCCTAGCTTAGCATTATTGACACTAAGCTTGGAATTCGTGACTTGTTCTTTGAGATTTCAAAGTGATAAGTAGCAAGTATACCTTACGCTAATCATATGAATTACAAGCATTCATGTGTAATCTAGTCAAATCCTATAGACCTTAATTTCCTAAGTACGTTGAGTCTAAGAGGTGAAATCTAACCATGAAGATCAATGTCTTCCCAACTACACTTGTAAAGCTTAGTTGTATGGTTAAGTGTAATTGGGGCACATGATTTTTATCATTTTATATTTTATTCATCTATGATTAATAACAAGTTGAAACTCAATTTATTAACTATTTTAACTAATCTAGTTGCCAATTAATAACTAACTATCCTAGCATAAGTATATGGTCCCACTTTCCATACACATCCTGAATGTATACAACACTGCTAGGTTACCAAGCATTAAGCATAGCTAGGATTACCAAGTGTTGTATGTTATGCTTAAAGTGATCGTACTTATGTGTTTACTCTATTTAGCTTAATTCATTAATTAATTAAATTCTTACTTATCTTAATGCATTTCATAACTAATGAAAATAGTAAATGCAAAAATAAATCATTAATATATTCTAAGTATTGTAAAGTTTGATCAAAATTCTCATCTTTATTATCATTCACACTAGTGTGCTCAGGTACATCAGTGCTGGAATAAAGATCTATACATTTTCTAACTCCTACTATAAGCACTCAGAAAAAAATTCTAACTCTCAAATGATAAAACTACAAGAGCTCTACTACAAATAAGGTAAGAGCTCTACTATAACTTAGACAAGATCTCACATAAACGTGGCTTGTGAGTGCATATTTATAAACTCTATTCTAGAGCTGAATCAATGAGGCCTCATAAACACAAAAAATTACATTGATGTAGCCCAATCAAAGGGGCAACATCACATCGATGGGGTTGTGTCAACAGGGATCCATCGACAAGGCCACATCAATGGGGGCCTATCGATGTGACACTTTGACACTTTATCATACCCCTATGACTAAATCAAAACTCATCTTTGAGTTCCTTTACAAAATTGGAAAGGTGTGGGATTATTGACTAACTCTTGACATAACAAAATTGATAACAAAACTAAGTTCCTGAGTATACAGATTGACATCGTTACAAAAATTTGTGGTGTTCATGACATAAAATTAAATACCATGACATGACTACTCAAAATGGATAGCACATCCTTTGATGACATGAAGATGGTTGAGATGATCAAACAGTCTTAGGTGATGGAGGCTCCTAAGGTTCTGAAGGACCTTCATCAACTTTAGGCACATGTAGTGGTTGAGGCAACTATGGCTATCCTGCTACGACTACTACCTCTCGTGGAAGGTGAAAGGCATTCAATAATGCCTTCATCTTCCTTCCTTACTCTAGGGATCATTCACAGTCCACGCGACATCACCAATGTGGGTTGGAATGGGGATATCCCATGGATAAGGCATTACTGGGAATAACTCCTTGATGTTGGCAAACAAGGTAGAAAAATTTTTGCATTCAATGTCGAATACCCTAACTACGTCTTGCAGCTCTTGGTAGTCATTCATTCTTTTGGCTAGGCTCTTGGTAGTAGATCTTTGATCAGTGTATTTTCCCTTGAGAACCATGAGTTTAGTGTTTTCCACCACAAGCTTTTACTTAGTGTTCGTATGATGCTTGAACTCAACCTTGTATACCAAGTACAAGTTGGCCACTTTCTTTTCTAGTTCTAATTGTGGTCATTTAGTAGTCAACATAGCTAGGTTTGTGTATTGGAGATTGGAAAGCTTCATATATTTAGTCATTTTCTCTATCTACAACTTCTTTAGGTGAATTTCTACTTTATTATACTAATTAATCCCATCAATGATGGGTTACCATAGTTCACATCCTTGTTGGAGTTGATGGAGGGTCTTGTCCACCTTTGGCTTCACCACTTGAATGTGTTTTTTATTTATTTCCTTCTATAGGCAATCCAAGTCTCTGTAGTGATTCTTGAATCTCTCAAATTTTAGAGTCTCTAATTTCTAGGTGGCTACCTCTATTGTTGTCTTTTGGAAAAGGACATAGACCTCCTCCATGGAGAGGTTTCTATTCTTAGCTACCAATCTTCTTAACTCTATGTTTGCTCTAGATAGTTTCTCTTACTATTGGTGGATAAAATTAGTCAACTATTGTTTATACACATTAATGTTTCATAGGCGATGATTGTTTGCAATGAGCTAAGAAGGTCATGGCATTTCCAAAAATCTCTTAGATTTGTTGATGTTCTACGAGAGATACCATTACCTCTCTAGAGCTAGGATTTGACCTTACAGACAATTTCATTCCTTGGGTAGAGAAAATGGATTCACATTCCCTCATTAGGCTAATTGTTTAGTCCACCTCATTTAGGTGACTCATCAATAGCCGATACATAGATGGATCTCCACCACTCATGCATGATTGTTGCTCTTGCTCATACAAGATCCATTCTTGGTAGTCACACAATTGTTGGGATGTTGTAGTGATGTCCAACATAATTTTTTAAGCGGTAGGTGGAGGTGGTGGTTGTTTCTTCTCTTCTTGGCTGGTTGTTATAGAAGTTTTTTCCTTCATCACCTTCACCCAATTAGTGGTGGAAGCATGTCAAACAACATCGTTAGTGTAGCAAACTATTCCTCCCCTTCAACATAATTTTTTAATGAGGCATGGAAAGGTGAGTATCTTCCTTCCACATTCATTCTCCTTGAATCACTTCTCTATCTCTAGATAGATTAGGTGTAGAAGGTTGATTGGGAATCTTCCACTTAGAGCGACACATGCATGGGCAAAAAAGGTAGTGATCTTGTTAGGCCTCACCATGGGATTTAGGTGAAAGGCCACAATCTTATAGTAGATTCTTTTTGCTAGTGTAAGTGCACTATACTCCTTGTGGTCGACACCATAGCACTACTGAATTGATTCCTTTTTGATCCTGGGGTCTACCTACATTAGAATCTTAATGAGATTCACCCTAGTTTGAGGCAACCTAAGTGGCTCTACAATGTCTTGCATCAATTAGGACACTGAAATGTCCTTGATTTTGACCATTGAACCAGACTACCTATTTCTCCAAAATAAGAACGTCTCTCCCATATACCACTTCCTATTGGAAGTGATAATTGGCCACATGGAAGAGGTCTTTAATTGCTTCTGTACCTCTTTAGGTTCTTACTCCAAGAAAAAACCAAAGTTCAACTTTTGGAGCACTATTTTCTAGACCTCCCTTGATCTGATTTGGCTTAAGTAGGCTTCCATCAAGGTCACCTCAAGGTTTGCTTACTGAGCTAGTGCCTTATCCCTATGGAAGTGTTCTATTGTTGCAACTTGTTCTAGAATCTAATGAATAGACTCCACTTTGGCTTCTTCCCTTGGAGGTCCCATGGCATGGGTTGCAATTGGTTCTTCTTGGCCTAGTTCTTGGCCCCTTCCCATCCTTGGTCATCTCTTCCTTGGTTGAGATAGTCCTCCTTCCTGCAGGTGTTTGCCTTTTGGTGCCATCTATGGTCATAACACATTCGCAGATTAGTAGATATAATGTGTAACATAGAATATTTTAATATCTTATTTCATTAATTAGTTACACTTGGCTATGGTTGGACCATGGTAGATTGATTATTATATTAATCTTTTATTGTAAGTGTCACTGGAGCTTATTGGAAGGGTTTAACTCTCATGATTGTGTTTTAATGATGATTCCTTAGTTAAACCTTTGTGGGAGTTAGAAAAATGTCAAAAAAATTTCTATAAAAAATGACACATTTGTAGCCCTCACGACTATGAGCTTACCTCTGGGAGCTATAGGGTTGAAGAATGGAGTGGTTCTAACAAATAATTAGGAAGTTATGGGCTCTAAAAACTACAAAAACTACCTGAGCATTTAAGAGAAAATGGAAAAATTTCTAAGGGAGGGGGTCATGCATATATATAGTATTTTTTCACTACATTAATAGGGCTGCATATATCCACAGGCTAGAAAAATTTTCTTATGGACCTTGTAAATTTGAAATATCCAATGGGCTCCATTTACAAGGTCCGTAAACAAAATTTTTAAACTTAAATATTTCAAAAAATACAAGGAATTTTTGAATGAATTTGGGATTCATGTAGTTTTGGAAAAGGCAAGAATATGAGGAAATCATAGAAGAGGATCTTTGAAAGCTCAAAAATTCAAATATTTTATGGAGAATGCATGAATTAAAAAAAATATGTAAAGGACCATATAGTTAGATGTAGAAAGTGGGTGTATGAAAGATTCTAATTGTAATAATGCCTAAGGATAAGGTGCTTAATGAACCTAACTAAGAGATATGTCAGTGGATCCTCCCCATAGTAGGCACATGCCCTATTTGCCCTTGCATAACCTCAACCTAAGGAGGCCATGGGTCCCATAGGTGATTAATGGTTTATAAAAGTTAAGAACCAAAACCTAGAAGATTCTACCAAAGAATTTAGGTACATTAGACAAAGACACCGAACAAGAACATGGACATTCGTAGTGAGGTGAGTTATGGATAGCATGAATGGATGATGAAGAGTGTGAAATGGAGTTTTGAATTCAGTTCATAGGAAGTCCCTTACTGATTTATGTTTAAATGACCCAAGAAGATCCATCCTTAGTCTAGACCAAAACCAACCACTTTCATTGACTTTGCATGACTACTCCAAGACTGATCCATTACTTTGATACACAAGAGTGCTCCCACAAAACAACCATCTTTCCTTAAGAAGAAGAGAAGATAAGCAATAAGTGAGAGAGAACCTTAGTTAGAAGGGACCTTCAGGCATGGGTAACATGTCTTTCTAGTCCTATAGCTAGTACTTGTAGCCCATTCATTTATCTAAGGGATGTGCTTTGAATTCCCATCATATATATATATATGTTTTGTTTTCTCCTTTTTTTTCTTTTGGATGGAAACCACACCATGGAAATACTTATTTGACTTCTTGTTATTAGTTAACATGGAATGGTAAGAAATCCATGAAAACACTCATGCACCCAAGTAGAAGAGTACAAAGAGTATTAAATCTCCTTGAAGTCACACCCTAAGCAAACCTTTAAATCTTACCTAGCTATGGAGACCACCAAGTCATAAATTTATTAAAATATTAATTAATAAAAGAAATTTCATGCTTCCAAAATAAGGAAAACAATAGAGTTTGTGGATGGATGAATGACATGGACTAACTTCCTATTTCATGAAAAAGAGACCATGTCTTAGCCATCAGTACAAAAATTCCAAAATAGAAACCAAACATTAGTAAACAAAATATTAAGCAAAAACCACCATTAGCAATAGCTACAACACCATTGTGTCCTATTAGCACAAAGCACATTTATTAACAAAAATTAGAAAATCACACTAAAATAAAGTAAAATATATAAGAAAGTGTAAAATTTTTAAGAAAGATTTAAATGTATTGATAATGATGTAAAACAAAAAATGGTGTAAGATAGGAAAAATTTTTAAAATAAAAAATGTGTAACACAAAAAATAGAAAAACTAAGGAGCTATGTATGTGATTAGCATGGATGCCCACCTCTCCCATGACTGAGTTGAAAGGAAGAGATCCAAAAAATTGAGTGTTGTTGTCCATCTATTGAGGTATTTGTTACACTGGCTTGCTTGGGCTCATGGAAAGGCTTTATCTGTTGGATGTTGACCAATTGCTTCTTGTTTAGGCTTTCAAATTTATATATGATTATGGCCTCAGAAGGAAAGGTTTCATCAATTATATAAGACCCTTCCCACAATGTCTGAAATTCGGTTTTTCAAGGAACATGTGTGGGGTTCCAATAGAGAACCTTATCTCCTGGTTGAAAATTTTCTTTTTATATTCTATGGTCATGATGCTTTTTGTTGAATGCCTTGTGCACTTCATTTAAGGACAAGGCCACTAATTGATTTTCATCTAGTACATTTAGGTTGGTCAATCTTCTTCTTTTTTTTTTGTGCTAGACTTAGGTCAAGGTCCATGTCATAAGCTATTGAGTGTACAAAGCTTAGACTAAATTGGACATGTTAGAAGTTTTTTGTACATCAACTCATAGGGAGAATAGCCAATCAGAAGTTTCCATGTTGAGCAGTTGGGGCAAAGGGCATCATTTAATTTTGTGCTCTAGTATCTCCTATATTTGTTAATAGTTCTTGTAAGAATCTTTGTGATCTCCTTGTTAGTAACCTCTGCTTAATCATTAGCTTAGTGGTGATAGGGTGTTGTTAATTTATATTCAACCCCAAAGCGTTGCATGAGCTTGCAAAAAGTAGCACCTATAAAATGGGTTTCGTTGTTAGAAATTAGTGCATGTGGTATCCCAAACCTATTCACAACATTTTTTTGTACAAATCATGTAGCAATGAATGATGTATAGTTTAGGGCAGCTATTACTTCTACCAATTTGGTGTAGTAATCAATGGCAACAATTATATATGCATTTTCATTTAACATGAGTGTGATGCAATCCATGAAGTTGATGCCCTATATGTCAAAGGGTTCCAGTGGTTGAATCTATTATTAAGAATCCTCCATTTGTGTATTCATCCCACCATCTTGTTGATAGTGCTCACAGGATTGGACAAACTAGTGGGCACCCCTAAAGATTGTGGACCAATAGTATCCTACCATTAGGATTTTTAGGATCATGTACCTCCCTACATAGTGCCCCCTACAAGGACCTTCATGAGCATCCTGGAGAACATGTAATTAATTTACATCAAGTACACACCAACAAACCAATCTATTGGTGCACACCTTGTAAAGGTGTCTATTAATTTCCATGAAGTGTTTAGCGTAATAAAGAAACTATTGTCTCTCTGGTGGTCTTACTCTTATGACATCTCTTGAGTGATAAGATAAGTGAGGATGCCATCATACCATTTTTGTTTAGTGGGCACTTGTTCATTTATTACACCAACAAAGAGAAGTTCATCAAGAAATTGATCAAAAAGTGGGCTCTTATTCTCTTTGTTGTCCCATCGTAATTGAGATAAGTGATCAATGACCACATTCTTAGTCTCCTTTCGATCTACCATTATAAGATCAAACTCTTGCAAGATGACCAACCACTGTATGACATGGGGGCTCACCATTATCTTGTTCATGAGGAAGAAAATGGCATTATGATAATTATGTACAAACACTTTATATCCAAGCACATAGTGCTTGAACTTTTCCAACACCACCATAATCAATTCTTTCTCTATGGTGGTGTAATTCAACTGTACACCCAGAATGCTTTGACTTGTGCAATGGATATAATATGGAAGTTTCTTATTGTCCAATTGCATAAGCATGAATCCTAAGATGTAATTAGATGCATCTATCATTATATGAAATGGTTTGAACTAGTTAAGTGTTCATAGAATTGGAGTCTCTATGAGCTTTTGCTTGAGGCTCTGAAATGCATTATTGCATTTCTTAGTCTAGATGAATAGAGCATCTTTCTTTGTTAGCTCAACCAAAAATTTTGGGATCTTAGAGAAATTCTCTATAAATCCTTGGTAGTAGCTAGTATGTCCAAGAAATGACCAAACATCTTTGACAGTTTTTGGTTGATGGGTGATTCCTTGGATGATCCTTATCTTTTTGGGGTCTACCTTGATCCCTTCCTACAAAATTTTGTGTCCTAGTACAATGCCTTCTTAGATCATGAGATGGCTCTTTTTCCAATTAATCTATTCATTTGTTTCCACACATCTTTTGAGTACTTGCTTAAGGTGGTCCAAGGCTTTCTTGAATGTAGCACCATAAGTGGAAAAGTCATCCCTAAAAACTTCCACTTTGCTATCGATTTGCTATTGAAAGATGCCTAAGACTAGATGTTGGAAAGTGGTAGGAGCATTGCATAAACCAAAAGGTATCTTGTAATATGTAGAGGTTCTCAAGGAACTCATTAATGTTATTTTGGCCTAGTCATCTAGTGCAATTTAGATTTGGTTATACCCACTATTAGCATCCAAAAAACTATACTAGTAATGCCTAGATATGGTGTCTAACACTTTGATCAATGAATGACAATGCAAAATGATCTTTGAATGTTGCCATGTTTAATAGCCTAAAATAGATAAAAACCCTCCATTTTCCATCTCTCTTCGGCACTTTCACAAGTGGGTTGATCCACTCACTATCCATAATATGATAGATGAACCCTGGCTTAATGAGTTGCTCAATCTCCTCTTTGATGATCTGCTTCAATTTTGGATTCAATCATCATGATGGTTGCCTCCTTGGCTTCATGGATGGATCTATATAAATGTGGTGCTAGCATATCTATGGATCAATTCTAGTGAGTTCAGGATATAACCAAGCAAAGGTTGTTGTCCATCTATTGATTACTTTTAATAGTTTTTTTTCTTCTTGGAAGCAAGTTTAGCATTAAGTATGATCAGCTTGCCATTTTTAAAAAATGCATATTCTAGGCTGGCAGGTAAATTTTTTAACTCCAAGGGCTCTTGTTTGAAATTCTTAGGGATCTCTAACTCTCCTCAATTGGTATCATCGTTTTCATTATCAAAGAGTTGGTGATGAACTTACTTTAGTTCATCCATGCCTATGACATAAGCACATGGCTCTCAATAGGTTCCATGCACATTGTGTTGTTTTTAGAATCAACGATTAGCCATTGGGTGTCATCTCTTTTTTTTGGCTATTGCATATAGATACCTTTGAATATCTACTTCATCTACACATTGTTTACATGCAAAAATATATGTTCATTTTACGAACCAAATTTTTTACAAGCAATTGCACCCTATATTGCTATACGTGATGCATAGAACTCCCTTTTTCTTGATTTTTTCAAATGCATTTTCCTTAGATATCTTCAAGGAAAGATAACTAATGCCCATTCTTGCATCAACAATGCTTAGCCATGCCCTTGCCATAATGATTGGGTAGTCCCCCTTATAGTTCTCAACCTTGATTACTAGGAAATTAGTAGGATAAGATCACCCATAGATAGTGGTTACAATGTCTTCTACTAGTCCCAATGGAACAGTAATGAGCTAGTCTACCAATTCCAATTGAATATTGTTCTTCTTAAAAGGTGGTAGATTCTAGGCAATATACATCTCATGAGAAATCAAGTTCACAAAGGAACTTGAATCAAGAAGAGCTTTACATAGTTTATTTCTAGTAATTTGCAAATAGATAAGAGGACTCCTAGTGTAACGATAGAAAATGTCAGTGGCTGGAAACACCAAGAGGTTTTTGGGCACACAGCCTAACCCTGGATCCAAGTGAGGTTTGTGCTAGATAAAATGGAAATGGGATGCCCTGAATGGTCTGGTTGATCAGATAGGGACTTAGTTAGTGTACAATAACCTTCTTGTAAATAATGATTTTAAATGGAACAGTTGATAGTAAAATAAAAGAGAACGTAATGTGCACAGCATTAGAAATATGCTAAAGCACGTAACAAGGCAGTAGACACATTTAAATGCTTGACAATGCCAAATAAATGTTGTAATCAGCCAAAGAGAGAGTTTGAATAGAAGGATGCACCACCCTGAAAAAGGGTATAGGTATACAAAGTGTACAATAGGCACAGTAGGAGTGGAATCATAGCCTCAGTGGTCTTGGGCTATGAAATCGAGTGCTCACTGTGATAAATTGTGCCTCCTAGGTCAGTGGTCACAGCATACCATGTGATGTATTTGTGCCTCTCTATTGGTGTGATGTGCTTTGGGTCTCATTTGCCCATGGAGCTAAGTGCCAAAATGCTAAAATGCCAAATGCCAACTGCTTTACTGGTGAAGAAATTGAAGCCTGACC
>MNCI01005256.1:314146-333152 GCA_015680685.1 Gnetum montanum | reverse complement strand
CCCCCCCCTTCTTTCTTTCTCTCCTAAAAAAAAGGGGTCGTAGAGGTATTTATAGGATTAGGGTTAGCCCAAAATGCGCATCAGGTGCCACGTGGAAATGCGGTGGGTAACAACATGTAACAGCACGTAACCACGCGTAACAGCACGTAATAGCATGTAACATAGCATAATAGGATGCTACGCTACGCAGCATAGTAGCACGTAATAGTGCGTAACACTTAACCATATTTGCAATTGCGATGCTGAGACCTGAAATTTTATGGTGTTTCAATGGCCCCTCTTTGTTGATGTCTAAAGGAGTGGCCCGAGAAACATCAACAAAGAATTACAAAACACCATAGCAGACATATCACCAACATCATTTGTCAGCACAAGATCAAATGTCATTTTACCATGCTCAAGAGTGTTATGGGAATAAGGTTATGATAGGGGACAAGAGGTATAAGCAATGCTAAGGAGATGAAATTTAAATGGTGGGAATGAAATGCAAACAGTGGATCATGATACCATATGCAAATTTAGCACGGCTAATGGTGACCATGGCATGAAGTAGCTTGCTCCTGAAACATTGACCTTTCATCAAAGTACTCATGGGAGGGTCAAAGTTGATCCAACAATGGGCCAATTGCTAAGCTGCAACGTTGTTGATTGATTTTTTTTTTTTTTTTGCTTTTTTTTTCTGTGTGAGGTGAACCTTTTTTGGGTTCAGCTTACTATTGAATGTTAGCTACAAGTTGGCCATCGTGAAGATGGGCTTTGTTTCCTAGGGATGATTCGTGTCACATCCACCTAGGCTTTGACCATGCAATAGAGGTGCCCCACAGGATGAATTGTGTTACATCAACCATGGGTTCAACGGTTGATATGAAGAGAATGCCATGTGTGTCACAATGCATATGCATCAAAGGAGTGTGAAATGATGAGTATGGAGAGGATGAGAGGATGTTGGGATGAAGGAATGGACGTGCATAGGTTATAACAGGGATGAGGGGGATGTGCACTCTTGAGTGGCTCAACCAGTCCAATCATGCGCATCAGAGCAATGTGATAACTTGCTGCTACGATGAGATGCACCTTTGCACGACCTCCTTCAAAGCTTCGTCCTGCAAACACAACTCAGAGAGGAAAAGAAAATCACCAAACATGAAATTCAAGTGCAAATGCTATATGTGAAGATGTTTCAAGTGCTGGATGCGAAGATACTGTGAAAGTGTCAAATGTTGTGCTAGTTGCAAGTGCTTAGGAAACTAGTGAAGGTGCCAAGGTGATGATATTGCAAGTGTTCTGAATGCCGCACTAATGGCAAGTGCACCAAAAGAATCACCAGAATGGTGGAAGGCAATGATGCTATGAGTACTCCCAAGGCAATGACAAGTGTTCGGATCAGATCAGCTACATGCCAGTTTAAAGTCCTGGCAAACCGTGCACCAGTTTAAGGTCCTAGCAGACCATGAACCTAGTTTAAGGTCCTAGCAGACCGTGCACTAGTTTAAGGTCCTGATAGACCGTGATGTGCTAGTTTATAGTCCTAACACACTGTTGGATACTATTTTAATGTCGTAGAGGATAGTGGATGTTGTCTAGTTTAATGTCATGACCCAAGGATGAGCTATTATGCCAGTTTAATGTCATGACGTAAGGATGAGCTGTACCAATTTATAGTCATAGCGGATTGGTGCTTACCTTTCTTGTATAAGGTGCAATGATGCATGCATAGTTATGCTATGTGCCTACAAGATCTTGCAAAAAAAATCAACTAGAAAGAAAACAACATCAAGGAACACCTGTTGTAAAAAAAGTTAAAATTTATGAATGAAAGAAAAGAAATGCAAAAAGTGATAGTTTTAGGCCGTTCCGGGCTGTAGGCTAGTTTAAGGCCTTTTTGGGCCATGGGTTTCTGTAATTTCATGTTTTATAGTTTTTAGATGTAATGCATAAGCTAAGTGGATGGTTGCATAAACAAAGTAAAACAAATATGTGAATAAAATGAAATGCTTAATCTAAGTAAGTAGGCAAAATGTAAATGCATAGGCTAGTGCTATGTAAATGAAAGTCAAAAATGCATGGGAAGTGGAAGCAAAGGATAGGCAAGCATTTAGTACATTTTTGGCCAAGGGAAGGTCTTGGTCATGTAGTTGCTTCCTAACCAGGCATGGATTAGGGAGCATGCAAGGCTTAGGATCCTCTGGGGGCTGTTGGCTTCAACCCCTCATTCGGGTGTGTTAGCCTTAAGCGTTGCATTGGTTGTTATAGGTGTACCACCAAGAAACTCTTCTTCTAAAACTTGCACCATGTCTATGTCATGGATAGTCGAAGAGGAAGCATTATCACCATGGATGATAACTTGACCACCTTCGTATGGAAGGTGGATTTCTTGGTGGATAGGAGAGGAGATGGCCCTTAGTTGGGCTAGCCAAGGCCTACCTAGAATCATGTTGAAACATGGCATCTCCTCTATGACAATGAAATCTACACCTAGTGGGGAATTGCTCTCTTACCACAAAGGCTAATTTGATTGTACCCCTAACTATGACACGTGATCCATTGAAGGATTTTAGACACGAGGTTTTGGTTGGCCTGATTTCATCTGCCAAGCCTATCTTGTCGATGACAAAGTACAAGACTATGTTTGTTGCTGCACCATCATCGACATGCACTCTGTAGATGGTACATTGTCCAACACGAATGCTAATGGATAATGGAGCTCTAGTAACCTCCCCTCATTTAGGTTAACTTTGACTACATTTTCATAGAATACTAAGGTTGTTGAACCCGATTCTTGTGGTGTAGGGGGTAACATTGTTACACGGATGGATGCCTCATCTGCAGGGATGTCCTCCATAATAGGAATGGAGGCCAAATTTTGGGCCAAGACTTGGCAGTGAGTAGATGAGGTTATGACCAGGTCATACAAGCTCAATGTTGTGTTCTTTTGTTTGAGCATTTGTTTCACCTGGGTTAGTGCAACTACAAAGTCCTTGTCATTGGCTATTGTGTTGGCCTTGACTTCCTCCATGTGGTTTGAGAGACAAGTCTCTTGCGAAGGGGACTTAGGCTTGGTTTGCTTGGCCTGCTTGGGGGTAGGGGTCCCAATGTTCAATTGTTGTTTGTTGGTTGTGATCTTTGCTTTGGGCATGCAAGTTGCGAGGTGCTCGTATGTCCTCTTGCATTGCCATTTGGTGGGTCTACCCAAGTTGCTAGTGGAGTCAACCCTTGAAGGAGGAGGGATCAAGATGTTGCCCACTGTTGGGTTTCAGGTAGGTGAGGGGCCAACATGTTATGGCACCCTTATGATAAAGGGTGGCTTAGGCAGAGTTGTTGTGTGGTCAACTCGTTGTGGCACCTTGATAACAAAAGGTTGCCTAGCGGTTGTTGTTGCATGATGCCAATTTAATGTCTTAGCATACGGTTGCTCTAGATCTTTGATCACAAAGGGTGTTATGGGTGCTCGAGGTGGAACTTTGATAACCAAGGGAGACCTCTTGCTGGTGGAGGTGGAGGTGGAGGGAATCCTTACCTTGCTAGGAGGCACACAGATCACAAAAGGTTGTTGCATAGGTTTAGACTTACCGCCTATGTTAATGGAATTTATGACATAGGAGGCATCATCTATGTTGGATTGACTCACCGTGTTGATCACCAGTTGGCCATGTTCTATCATTCTCTATAGGTCATCCTGCAAAGCATGACAGTTGTTTGTACTGTGACTAGCCAATTGGTGGTAATGATAGTATTGGTTCAGCTTAAAGTGTTGTGGAACTGGGGGCTCATTTGGTAATGCTAAAGTAGGGTTCCTTAGTAGTTCATAGTACCTATCATGTTTTTGGTGGGTAATTGCCGATACATGTTTGTGTTGGATTTTCCTAGCTTTCAAGAGTTACTCTAGTAGTTCAGAGGGTTGCACCAGTAGTGGTGTATACTTTGAGTAGTCCTTGTGCTGAAAGTTGGGTCTTGGTGTAGCCCCTATCAATGTAGGTGAGTTGGTACCAGAATTAGAAATTTTGTTAGTTGGGGCCTTAGGTTGCTTAGCTATCGGGCCTCAGTTGGTTGCTTTTGTGCTTATGCTTGTGGCTACTATTATCACTGTTGTGTTTTGCTTGCAAGCATGTTGGTTTCTGTAGGTCACATAGGCTGGATCATTGCTAGCTTGTGCTACTTCCTCTATGCTTTTTTCTTGGGCGAAGGCTTGGCTAAGAGACTTTGGGGCTAGATAATATAGTTTGGACTTAATAAAGTCATTTACTGCACCTTTAAAGATGGCCCGTAGATGTGTCTCCGCTAAGGGTTCATGCATTTCATTCAATGCAACATTCCAACATTGGAGGAATTTTGGCATGGGCTCTAAAGACCCCTATTTAACTTGCATCAACTGGTCAATGGTTTCTTCAGGCTTTAGGTTGTACCTGAAACATGTCACAAACTTGGTTACGAGATCCTTCAAAGAGGAGATTGAGGCCTTAGGTAGTGCACGATACCAGTCCAAGGCCTTGCCAGTGAGTGACATGGGGAACATGCGCATGATCGTGTGTGGCCAAGCTTGAAGGAGTAGGCATTCAAATCAAAATATGAACAAGTGTACATTGGGGTCCCCTTCACCGTTGTACTTGGTAAATTAAGGTAGTTGGGCCCCAGTTGGAAGAGTTAGAGGTGGTACCGTAGGACTTATGGGATCATCTTGCTAGAAGTCCACCACCTTAATGGTGCCAGAGGAGGCATCCTTAAGACGATTGATCTCCTTCATCAAGCTTTGTATCAGCTAGAATGCCTGATCAAAGCTTGGGGATGTGCCAGCTGGTTGCATTGGCTGGGATTGGGTTGGTTGTGGAGTTTTCTAGTTTAACGTCGTAGTGGACAGGTGTTACTAGTTTAACGTCGTAGTGGATGAGTGTTGCCAGTTTAACATCGTAGCGGACGATTGCTGATGTATTGGCTGAATGATGGGTGCGGTGATTAGAGTGGGTCACACATGGGTGGGTTGGACGGACACCGCAGACACCAATGAGATAAGCGGGATGTAGGATGCCAAAGTTATTTGGGGCTGGAAGGTGGCCCCTGCATGAGCATAGTGCTGGGCAAATGCATTAGTTGCTTGTGAGGAAGGCTGAATTGGCATGGTCACTATCTTGGAGGGGATGGATGGACCAAACCGAGGAGGGGCTGTACTAGGGAGTGGTTGTTGGAAGATGGTGTGGAGGTGGCTCTAGTGTTCAGAGTAGGCCTCGAACTCATCTTCCTCATTCTATGAGGCTTCCTCATAAGTTGTCCCCGCATCATGCTTGTTTGCATGGATGAGTTAGGACAACAATTGGTGGTAGGACTCCATGAGTGGAATTATGTCAAACAAAGAGGGGTTATACTCCTGTCCGTTCTGGTGGACTTGTTCATAGTCCTATTTTGCCTCTAAATCAAGGTAATCCACTGGTAGTCCTGCTTGGATTTTGGCACAAACAAAATTGTATTGTTCGTGGCTTAACACGGCATGCTTTGGCTGGATTGTGATATCAAATGTGTTAGACACCAACGTGGAAGGTTCACCTGGATTCATATTCATAGATCAGGTTGTAAGAGTTGCTGTTTGCAAAAAATGGCTAACTCTGAAAACAGTAGAAAAATGGCTAAGTTTGTTAGTAGCAGGGAAATGGCCAGTACAAAAATATAGAAAATGGCCAAGTGCAACAATGCAGAAAAAAATGCTAAGTATGAAAATGCAGAAAAAATGGCCAAGTATGAAAATGCAGAAAAAATTTCCAAGTATGAAAATGCAGAAAAAATGGCCAAGTATGAAAATGCAGAAAAAAAAAACCAAGTTTGAAAATGTAGAAAAACAGGCCTTCCTTCTAGCACCAAAAACTGTAACGACAGAAAACGTCAGTGACTGGAAACACTGAGAGGTTTTTAGGCGCATAGCCTAACCCTAGATCCGCGCGAGGGTCGTGTTGGATAAAACAGAAATGGGGTGCCCTGAATGGTCTAGTCGATCAAATAGGAACTTAGTTAGTGTACAATAACCTTCTTACAAACAATGATTTTAAATGGAACAACTAATGGTAAAATAAAAGAAAACGTAATGTGCACAGTAGTAGAAATATGCTAAAGCATGTAACAGGGTAGTAGACACGATTAAACGCTTGAAAATGCTAAATAAATGCTATAATCAGCCAAAGAGATAGTTTGAATAGAAGGATGCACCACCCTGAAAAAGGGTACAAGCGTACAAAGTGTACAATAGACACAGCAGGAGCAGAATCACAGCCTCGATGGTGTTGGGTTGTGAAATCTGGTGCTCACTATGATAAACTATGCCTCCTAGGTCGATGGTCACAGTATACCATGTGATGTAGTTGTGTCTCTCTGTTGGTGTGGTGTGCTCTGGGTCTCATTCATCCATGGAGCTAAGTGCCAAAATGCTAAAATGCCAAATGCCAAGATGGAAATGCCAACTACTTTGCTGGTGAAGAAATTGAATCCTTCCCCCTTTTTTTCTTTCTCTCCTAAAAAAAGGCGCAGAGGTATTTATAGGGCTAGGGTTAGCCCAAAATGTGGATCAGGTGCCACGTGGCAATGCAGTGGGTAACAACGTGTAACAGCACGTAACCATGCATAATAGCATGTAACAGTGTGTAACACAACATAACAACATGTAACAAGGTGCTACGCTATGTAGCGTAGCAGCACATAACAACGCGTAACACTTAGCCATATTTACAATTTCGATGCCGAGACCTAAAATTTTGTGGTGTTTCACCTAGGACTAGCTAATTTCCTAAGAAGGTTACCAACCTAGATCCAGTTAGATACAGCATGAGTCAGCATATAATATGAAATTTGGGTGGCATTTGTTTTGAGGTTCCTAATGGAATGGTTTATAGTGGATGAGATAAGAGCAAGGTGACTAGTCACCTAAGTCTGTGAGGGCTTAGTAGGATTATTGGATTGGAAGAATGGTCTTTTATGGTCATGATGTTTTGAACCACTCAATTGATGAACTAGTTGTAGATTGATGGTCCTTATAGCATTTTGTTGCTATGATTGGGCTAGAAGTTCATCTTACATGGATGAAGTAAATGGTAGCTACATTGAGGGTGGAGGAATAGGAGGAGGATAAGGATGGAATATGGTATCCTTTCTGGAATGTGAAGAATGAGTTCTATAGTATTTGAAGAGATACTAGTGATGTTAGAAAGGAGAATTGTGACTGGAAGAGTCATGTGGAGATAGAAGTTGTTAAACGTAATACCCATATGGATCTAGCTACCTATAAGGGTACTACTACCTTGGAGGTGGCATCCCCCATAACTGTGGTTGGTGCCACTATTGATATTACTTGTACAGTTGTGATGGAATTCCACTTGGATAATAATATTGTTGTTGATGGAACTGTGTAGGATTGCCTTGAGGATAAGAAAATCTTCTAGGTGCTTGTCTTTTTACTAGTCATGGATTCAAAGCATACATCCTAGACTCATATAAGTGTGACATGATGGGGCAACATTCCTTAGAATGCTTATATTGGTAGATGTCACATCCACCATCATCATTTGATTTGGTTTCCACAACTTCATCTAAGGTAGCAATCTTGTCCTTACCCCTTTGATTGGCATGTTCATCTTTCTTTTACCTCCTGCAGTCATGACCACTACTTTGTTCTTTAGACACTTTAGCAATTTTTAGGACAACCTAAAATCTACTATCCATAGAGTCCCATAACTAATCTACCTTAGCCAAAATTTTAGAGGTAAATTTTTGAATTAGTAAGGTTTTCCAATTCACTACCTCATCAAGTGATGATTCCTCCTCACTATCACAAAATCAAACCTTCCTCTTACAAATGGAAGGATCTCGGTTATATTCTTTTGCACTTTCATGTTTCCTCAAGTCTTCTTCTTCTTTTGCTACTTGCTTGATTAGCATTTGGGTCTAATGGGCTCTTAATTCTAACAATCTTTCTTAAATGTAGATCCTAAGAGTTCTCCTTATTTCAAAGCAAATCCCATCTATGATATGAAAAGTTGTTCCTACTAAGAGTAACCATGGCTAGGGAATTGGTGTAATAAGGAATAATATATATCCATGGTGGCATCCAAGGACTCATGTGTTCCTTGCTTCCAACCCTGGATCTGCCTTCTTAGATTGGATACTCAAGAGTACATTTGAGACTTGTCATTGAATAGTTTGAGCATCATACTCCATCTACAAATGGATTCTACCCCCAAGGACTAGTACTAGCTTTCTACTACTTTAATGAGTTTCCTAGGAAACAACTTAAGCTTTTGTTAGTTTTTTTCTATGTTTTGTAAGGCACAGGCATCATGAAAGACCTAAAGATGGTTCTATGGATCTATGTTATGTCACCCTTCAAACTTGAAAATGTTGTTCATGTCTATCCTCTTGATCTAGCTATCTTTTATGTGCCTTGTAGGAATTCTCACCACCTCTACAATGTTTAGCATGCTTCAGGTAGCAAGTAAATGCTCATTGTAGCCATGACATTGGTGCTTATGATGCCCTTTACTACCCCTTCATTCATGGTGATGGGCCTCTCTTAAATGCTTGAGCCTTGGATCTTGGCATGCCTACTAATCCCTATAATCATCTTGATCTTGTCGTGCACCTCCATCATGATTATGTCCCTTGCGATTGTGTTTTAGCCAAAAGAGGAAGAAGATTATGATGAAGAAGAAGAGGAAGGTGGGCTAGCATTATCATGCTGCTTGCCATCCCTTCTTTAATGGTTGTGGCCATGATCATGATCATGCTACTTGCCCACATCCCTACCATGACTCTCCTTAGATTTCCTTTAATCATAGGATCCAATCTTATTAGAACTAGGATTATGTATTGTGGATTGTAAATTCCAATTTTGACCTCCGTT
This sequence comes from Gnetum montanum, assembly GCA_015680685.1. NCBI lineage: Eukaryota > Viridiplantae > Streptophyta > Gnetopsida > Gnetales > Gnetaceae > Gnetum > Gnetum montanum. The sequence continues at coordinate 324,280 of MNCI01005256.1, read as the reverse complement.
ACTAAAGTTGAAGAGAGAAGTTTCTCTATATGAAAAACCCATAGAGAAGGGTTCTCCACCACCTTCTTGGTACATTAGGAATGAAAAATCATTGGATCACTTTCCCTTTGCAGATTCATAGTGCTACCCTAGCTTTCAATCCCTCAGGTGATGTGCATCGGTGGGATGATAATCCCTAGCATTGCTATCCTCCACAACATATTCTGCATGAAGCCCTTGGACGCCTAATTGCATAAGAGTTTAGTGGAGCATCGCAAAAATGGATTGATTAGGTGGCAACACAATGTTTCCCTAGATGTATCACCACCATAGTAGTTCATCCTAGTGTAGTATGAAGGTGAAATTGGGTACATACTCATTAGGATGAGCATATACCACTTTGTATTGCTAGGGCACCTACTGATTTGCTCTATTAGACTTGAGTGGAGAATCACTCATGTGAGAAGAAAACATCTTGTATTAGAAGACAAGAAATATAGTGTGCTTTCTTATAATTATTGTAGTTATTTTGATGTATGATATGACTTAGGATTCATTTCAATGATGTTAAATAATTTTTCACTAAGTCCTAGATAGTGCATGTAAGAAACTAAAGATCCCTGGCAATGATGCCAATGATGAGCAGTGAGTATGCCCTATGCCCAACTATACGAATTACAAGCATTCACACACAATCTGGTTGAATTCTACAGACCTTAAGTTTCTAAGTACGTTGGTTCTAGGAGGTGAAATTTGACTATGATGATCATTATCTTCCCAACTACACTTGTAAAGCTTAGTAGTATGGTTAAGTGTAATTAGGACACATGAATTTTATTAGTTTATATTTTATTCATCTATAATTAATAACAAGTTGAAATGCAATTTATTAACCAATTTAACTAATCTAATTACTAATTAATAACTAACTATCCTAACATAAGCATATGGTCCCTCTTTCTATGCACATCCTAAATACATACAACACTGCTAGGTTACCAAGCATTAAGCACTATTGGGATTACCAAGTGTTATATGTTATGCTTGAAGTAGTCATACTTATGTTTTTAATCTATTTAGCATTAATTAATTAAAGTCTTACCTATCTTAATTAATCACATAACTAATGAAAATAGTACATGTAGAAATAAATTATTAATTTATTACAAGTGCTACAAGGTTTGATTAAAAGGCTCATCTTTATTGCCATTTACACTGGTGCACTTAGGTACATCAATGTTCAAATAAAGATTCATACACTTTCTGACTCCTATTATGGGAAATTAGAAAAATCATCTAACTCTCAAATGATAATACTACAAGAGCTCTACTATAACTAAGACAAGACCTCCCATAAACATGGCTGGTGAGCATGTATTTATAGAATTTATTATGAAGCTATGTCAACAGGGCCTTAGAAATGTAGCAAATGCTACATCAACATAGCCTCGTCAATAGGGCAACATCATGTTAATGTGACACCTTGATGCTTCATCACAAAGGAAGATAAAGCCAGTATTATACAAAGATGGAAAGTTTCATGTATTGCATATAGCAATAATGGATGCAATTGCATGCAATGAACATGGGTTATCAGATGAGAGGATACTAAAGCATGCAACAAATTTTTAGAAGTATTATGTGTGTAAAAATGTCTATATGTGGTAGCCACACAACAAGAAGGCACCTAGTGGTTGAATACAAATGAAGATATTGAATCAAATAAATACATATAACCAAAAGAACAAATTGTTAGTGCATACGTTGAAGAGACTAATAAGTTAAAATAATTAAGGGAAAGACACTCTTAACCATGAATTAGTCAAGAGGGAGAGATAGATTGGAAACACTTAGATATCCCAGATACTATGAAACTAGAATTTTTGGAACTAAAAGCCCTATGGGAAACATTGGAATATGCATTTTTAAAAAATAAGAAGTTGGTAATAATTAATGCCAATTTGAAAGAAGAATAAAAGAGGAAACTGATGGAAGTGAGTAATAGATGGCCTACTACATTTATGTGGTCTTATGATGAGATCACAAGAATTGATCTAAAAATTTGTTAACATTATATATATACTGACCCTGTAGTTAAACCATGATGTCAATCCCAATGAAGGTTCAATTCAAAACTAAAAGAAGTAGTTAACCAAGAGTTCAAAAAATTACTAAAGGTAGCATTCATCTATCCTATTGAAAATAGTAAATGGATTAGTCCTTTAGTGATTATTCCAAAGAAGGAGGAAAATGATGCATCTGCATTAACTTTTGGATGTTGAACACTGCTATATTCAAGGATCACCTTCCTTTACCATTTTTTGATCAAGTCCTAGACACCATCGTAGGACATGAATATTATAGCTTTCTAGATGAATATAGTAGATACAATAAGATTTACATCACACCCAAAGACCAGAAGAAAATAGCTTTCACTAGTCCATGGGGAACATTTTTCTACAAGTAGATGCCCTTTGATCTTTGTAATAAGCTAGACACCTTTTAGAGACTTGTGCTTAACATCTTCCGAAAGTAGAGAGGAAATGGTGTGGAAGTATTTATGGATGATTTCTCAACATATGGGCTAGATTTCAATCAAGTACTTGACTAGTTAGAGTAGGTACTAAAGAGATATGTTGAAACCAATCTTAAGCTCAACTTGTAGAAAAGCCATTGCATGGTCCAAGATGGTCTAGTGTTGGGACATAAAATCTCCCAAAAAGGTATTGAGGTAGACCTTGAAAAGATTAGAGTCATACAGAATATTACTCAAAGGCAATAGATAACGAAAGATGTGAGATCATTCTTAGGTCACATGGGATATTATAGAAGGTTCATAGAAAATTTTTCAAAGATATCAATATTGCTCATGGAACTCATGAAGAAAGATGCATCCTTTGAATGGATAGAGTCTTGCAAAAAGGCATTTGAAGCTCTAAAGCAAAAACTAGTGGAGACACCAATCCTTTAAGCTCTGAATTAGTGAAGACCTTTTTACATCATGATCGATGCTTTCAACTATGCACTTGGTGTAGTACTAACATAATTAGATGATTAAAAAGACCTCACTATGTATACTATGCTAGTAGGAGCATCACTAGATCATAATTAAACTACACCATAATAGAAATGGAGTTAATGGCTATGGTGTATGTACTTGAGAAGTTTAGACGTTATGTGCTCAAGTGTCATATTTATTTTCATACCAATCATAGTGCCATCTGATTTCTTAAGAACAAACCAATAATAAATCCCAGAGTCATAAGATGGTTCATTATCCTACAAGAATTCGACATCACAATGATTGATAATGGAATAGAAAATGTGATAACTGATCATTTATCAAGGTTAAAATGGGATTCCAAAGATCAAGTAGAAGCTTTATTAGATTGATTCCTCAATGAGAATCTTTTTATGAAAATAGTATAGGTTGTAAGTGCAACAGGAAATCCATGGACCATAGAATATCTAACTTATCTAACAATACAAGAGGTTTCTATAGAATGGACTAAGAAACAATGAGAACCATTCCTTCACAAAGCAAAAATATATATGGAAATTAATGGTAATATTTACAAAATCTATGAAGATGGGCTCATCAAATGGTGTGTGCCAAAATATGATCAATAGAGAGCTTTATAGGACACCCATGAAGGCCCATGTGATGGCCACTATGCAGGGTGTAGAACAATACTCAAGTTGATGATGGCAAGTTACTTTTGGCCTAGCTTGTTCAAAGATGCCCACACTATTGCCTAATTTTGTGAGTGATGCCAAAGAGATGGAGGAGTTACAACTAGATATGAAGGGCCACAACACTAGATACAACCACTTGAACCTTTTGACATATAGGGAATTGACTTTATGGGGCCCATAACACTGATGTCAAATGGAAAAGAATACATAATTGTGACTATGGATTACTGTACAAAGTAGGCAAAGGTAGTAGCAGTAAAAAAAATTATATAGCAAAGATAGCTGACAAATGTTTCTAACAACATGTGGTGAATAGATTTGGAGTACCAAGAATGCTCATATCAGACAACGGGACTTACTTCATTAGTGCTACATTCAAAAAGGTTATGTAACAACTTAAGGTGAACCATAAGCTAACAACACCATATCATCCCCAAGAAATTACTAGGATACTTACTAGGATGGTTAGTAGGTTTAGAAAGGACTAGAGCACTAAACTAAATGATGCTCTATGGGCCTATAGTACATCCTTGAAACTACCCATAGGATACTCACCATGTGAGTTAGTTTATGGCAAGTTGCCAATGCTCCCAATCTAGGCAGAGCTCTACACCCTAGCTACTATTGGTGAACTTGACCTTGACTTGAGCTTAGCCCAATGAGAACGCCTCATGAGTCTAAATCTTTTAGATGAGAACAGGCTTGTAGCATTCATGAGTAACAAAGTTCACAAACATTACTCCAAACTTAGAAATGTTACATTGATAAGACAAGTAACTATACAACTGGGTGATAAGTTCCTTTACTATAATCCTAATCATCTACCTCAAAAAGCTAAATTCCAGATACTTTAGAAGGGACTATACATTGTTCAAGCTATTTATCCATTTGGTGCCTACATATCGACCACCTATCTAATCCACATAAGCTCATTCTTGTCAATATCCAACAAGTCAAATTCTATTATGTATATTCCAAGGAGTCTACCTAATCTACCCAACCATCTTCTACGTATTCTATCTTCTATTTAACTAATCATAATGATAGTCATGTGGGTGTCAATCTAGAACTGTAGGTACTTTATTGAATTATTCATTTTCTTTCCATTTTTTCACATTTTTTAATATTTTCTCATTTTTTATATGTTTCATTTTTTAAATTTTTGATATTCTTTTACATTTTTCAATTCTTTAATGATTTTTCCTTCTTTGACATTTTTCATTTTTTATATATTTTTTCAATTTTTACTATCTTTTTCATATATTTTTTTCATTATCTTTGTAAATAATTTTGATTGCTAATAAAACACATTAAGAATAAGGCAAGATGTAGTCCAATAAGGTGAGGATTTCTCTATGTTATCAAGTTATAAGTGACTCATTATTTGAATAGTGAGACTACAGCATTTATCCATTCATTCCATTAATAAGAGGTTCTTACCATGGCCATAATGCTATTTTTCTCATCATACAACTAAGAATAAACTTGTAATCATTATGCCTGGATCAAAAAGTGAAGAACCAAGTGAGAATGTAAAGGTTGTGACATCAAGGAGATTTGTAGACTCTCTTGGGTTACTTTTATTATTTTTATCCTATTACTTAGGTTGTATTATATCCTTGTAGATCAAACAAAAAATGGAAGTAAGAGTAAAATAAGTGCTACCTTACCATGTCACTGGAAAGACATGTTACCCATGCCTAAAGGTAGGTGACTTTTCAAGAATTTCAAAAACATAAAAAAGTGTAATAAATAAACTTCTCCCTTGGACAATATGTCAAGTGACAATACTCCTTGCAATTGTGGTAGTTTTATAGTTGCAATTCCAAGAGATGAGACAATGGGATGTCACTGAAGTGTGGTCTGGACTTGGTTTAAATCTTGGATAGAAAGGCTAATGATTAGTTTAACCATTAATAAAAGAAAAGAGTTCATTATGCCTATCATAAGATACCTCATGTCCTGATTTCTGCAATCCCTTTTAAGCCCATCTTCTCTCATTATTTAAATAATCATAACTTATGATTTTGTGTAACATAGTGTAATTTTCCTGATTGGGTGGTACTAACATGTGTATTTTGCTAAATAGGTATGCATTACAGTCAACTCCTTAAGTACCTATGAACACTTCAAGGTGTGGTTATACAAGGGCATTAAGGGCCGAAGCTTGCTTTGGAAAGGATCCACTTGTATAACTAGTGTATCTTATACCTACCGAGTGATTCCACATCATCTTAAGCCTTCCAACATTGATAAATGGTAACACCAACTTCCCTTATCATTCAAAATTATCTATTTATGCAACATGAATTCATTACCCCTCTCATCCATCTTATCAACACTCCATGAACTTTCCTAGCTTAAGATTCCTACTTTAAAAACTTTCCATGTCACATTTTTGAAAAATATGCATCATGCATGGTCTAATACCCTATAAAAATATCCTATGTCTTCTAGACATTCAAAATAATCCATTTTTTATCATTAAAATCATTAAAAGAAGTGAAATTTTTCCTTCAATATTGGAGCCCCTATGATATTAGATCTCCAATATCAGAGCCCACAAACCCTATATATATGCGGGGACTTAGCCAAATCTTGTCATTTTTTACATTTGAGCAAAGGGAATTTTTACCATTTTTCTTCTACAATCTAAGCTCTAACCTCCCAACTTCCAACCATCATAACTCCATACTCGTAGCTCCAATTTTCATGATTCTTAAACCTAGTTGATCACAGAGCTCTCAACTTAGTCGTGTGGGTGTGCTTAGTAGAATATAATAAAAATTAGAGACAGGATTTGCTAATTCCTGGAAGGTATTATAAAGGTAAGTATACAGGGAAAATTGAAAATGTTTCACAAAAATCAATTACATTGCCACCAAAAACACTTAAATAATCCTTTTAATAAATCATATGAACCATTATGAGCCATAAACAAGAACAAAATGGACAATTGTAAAGGTCTATGTCATAATAAACTAAAAATTTGATCTAATTAAAGGTATGAGAAATGAAAGGAGTTATTAATGATCAAAGAAAACATTTTAATACTTCCTAAATCCTTGATGATTGTAGATGGCCCCAAAAAGAGGACCAATAGGAGGACCTTCATAGCTAGCAAGCAAATGACCAAGAGGCCAAGGAAGAGGCCAAATAGGAGCACAAGGTTCACAAGTAGAACATGTAAAGTAGGAGGCTCAATCTTTCAACATTCATCAGGAAACTCTTACTACATGATATTCGACCTAGGGGAAGGCAAATGAACCATAAGTACAAGGACAATGCCTCCTGCTATCACCAAAATGCCTCCAGATCATCCAAAAAAGAACACTCCTGACTATAGTGATCATAGAAATGAACTTTAGCCCATTTGTAGAGTTTGTTCTAGAGGTGGTAAGGACATAACTCTAAGCGTCATTACTATGGCCCATGCTTTCAGATGGTGGTGAATGGTATTTAGGGGAGACCTACCAATTTTGATATAATAATGAAGAAGATGTTATGCTCAACATTGAAGAAGTCTCTATTTCATATTTAGTAAAGGCAATAGCTAATGTCCTAAATGTGTCCAATGAAGGGGCAAGATTAGCACATCTATCCACTAGATTAGACATAGAAACTAGAAAACTATGGCTAAAAAGTGTATATGACAAAGAAGATAAGAAGTGCAATGCATTAACTCTAGAGGAAAGAATTTATTTCAAAATTGGCACATACCACCTATTTTCCACAAAGAGATTAAATAGATTATCCACCTATGCAACCAAAGGAAGTGTGATTCTGATGGAAAAATACAGTGTAAATCTTGCACAACTCGATTTCATGGAAATTTAATGAAGGTTTAAAGAAAAGAAGGTAGGGAAGCTCCAACTTCCATTTCCTTACCTAATTAGAAAGCTATGCAAACGTGATGGAATCCTAAGGTATACTAATGACATCATCAGGAAAGCTTAAAATGGCTCATATGCTAAAATGTTTAAGCCAACACAATCAAAGAAAGATTAGGTGGAACAAAAAATAGACACTGGGATAACCATGAAAACCACTAAACAACAATAAGTGGGGGCCCGTGGTCAATAGCAAGAGCAATAGTAGTAGCAAAAAAAGTAATAGCAACAAGTTCCACCACCACCATTGAAGGATTACAAGCCATCCATGAGTCATATGCAATAGATTATAGAGACCATTAGTTGGGAAACATATAAGGAGGCCAATCTCTATAGAGTTATTGATAGTGACATATAGCCCATAGTTTCCATAGATCTTGCAAGTGGATGGATATCATTGTAGTCAAGAGGAGAGGCCCAATGGTCACAACAGATTTCTAGGAACATTGCATCATTTCAAGTGGTGCTTGAAATAGCAGAAGGATCCAAAGTGGTGGTTATGTAGCACTAGGATGTAGTAGGAGCCACAGAAGTCATCACAAATCACATTAAGAAATTCTTTAATGTACCTATTGTGCCAATCGCAAATCTAACTAGAGCCAGAGATGTTTAGATGTTAACTAGAACCTCAATGACTTATGTAGATTATGAAGATGTGCTAGATCGATTACTATAGACTAGGTAAGTAATGACAACTCTTTTCAACATCCAAAGCAATGTCACTATAATGTAGTCAGACTGATTGTAACCAAGGGTAAGCTAGTCATGGCAAAGACTAGGTAAAGTATGTAGAAGCTGAAATCCTTAGACTACAAGAAGAACTCATGACCTTAAGGAAGGAACGCAAAGATCTTACTTAATTCATAGAGCTTGACCAGCTAGAGTAATTCAGAACATAGAAAATTAATTGCTTGATAGAGAAAAATAAGTAGATGGAAAATGAGAAGGAGAAATCCATGTGGAATGCCTCAATAGTAGAAGCACAAGCATACAAACATGCTAAGGCACTCACCACAACATAAGAAGAAAACAAAGAACTCACCATAGATAACACTAGGTTAATCAACATTATAAAGTAGAAGAACATCTTAGAGGATGACATCAATTAGTTGAGAGAACAACTAATGAGGGTTAACCAAGATATGAGCCTCTTAGCAAGACCAAATAATACCCTCTCAATTGAGGAGGTACGTGCAATCAAAAATAAAATAAAATATTGAGATCAATGCATGGCAAAATGAAGGAAAGAAACATGAAAGGCTCAATGAACACTTCTGTGACCAAGTGTCAATGTATAAGCAAATCAATGAGAAACAGATCTAGATGGAAAGTGCCTAAATCAATTCCATACAGCACAAAATCTAGACTAGCAATCCATCTTGGATAGCTATGCTCACATCCACCAAGTTGAAGTTAAAAACAAATACCTACAAATAGAAGATCTGAAAGAATACATATGGTTAGCTAACCTTCATTATGCTAACTTCACCATGTTGATAGCAAGTAGGCTCAAAAATGAGCTTGAACAACAAGTAGCAGCCACATACGTACTATATGAAAAGGAGTTTGTAGATCAAAAGGATTCTTTGTAGGAACTTTAGGTGGAAAAATATAAATTAGAAGCAATTAAGGTTGGCCACCAAGGTTAAAAGGATGTTGCAATGAGCTTGGCTAGGAGATTGTCTAATTATCATGAGTTACAAGCCAAGGCTAGAGCATTTGAGGATGAAAGAAGGTAGTTCACAACAAGATATGTCAAAGCCAATCAGATGTTTCCACAACTGCCATGTCCATGGGATGTACCAACTCCATCACACATTGCACAATAGACATGGACAATAGGTGACCTCAAAACAGAAGAAGAGAAGCTTTAGGCATTACTCAATAGATACAAGTTTCAAAAACCTGATGATAAGGGAAAGGCACCAATAGATGAGCCACCACCACCAAGAACTACATAGGCTACATCAAGCTTCATCAAGTTATGTTTTTTATCAAAGTTTATCCTATCATGTCTTGTGTCATTTATGTAAAATACCATTGCAGCATGAAGTGTCATGTAAATAGTGTCATATACATTTACCTCTCAATTTTGTAAGGAACTCTATCCTCATTTTGTTTTAACTCAAGGGTGAGTTTTTAGTTAGACATAGGAGTATGATAAAATTAAATTGGATAGACTATGATATCGGATATACGATATCGTAGCACTAGCTATGTTATCATATATGCAATATTGTGGGATGCATGCTAGCCTATAAATACAATACTTGGGCACATAGATTCATAATATATTTTATTTTATAGTAGCATAACTTTTGCAATTTATTTTTGTGATTTTATTCTTAAGTACTTAGTAGTGTATGCTCGTAGTGTGATGTTGAGTGATTATACAGAGTCTTTATTCAAGTGAAGTGTACTTGGACACATTTCATGATCAATAATAAAAATCAAGATTTCTTATCATGATTGTAGAATCCACTTAGTTTTCTTTCTATTTACTTAGAATAATGTTTACTATTTTTACTTAGATTAACTAATTACTACTTTCCTATTTAATGTTTACTAT
>MNCI01005256.1:276124-313875 GCA_015680685.1 Gnetum montanum | reverse complement strand
ATACACCTAGTAGTGGTACACTTGGTAACCCTAGTGATGACAACATGAGTCCAAGGCATGTATGGTAGATTAGGATCAGATATCCATTATCATAGGATAGACTAGATTCATTTACTATTTTAGTTAGTCTTTGAGTAAAAGTTACTTTCACTTTACCATGTATGTTAGGAGCTAGATGGCTAATCAACGTTAACATATCATATACCTCTTTGTGAGCTAAACCATATATGTAGACTTTACTAGCTCCACCTAGGAATACAATTTTCTCAAACTTAAACTAAATACTAGCATAATCACAATGCCTTGTCCACAAATTATGATCTAGTCACATGTGAAATGCCTATGACTTGTATGGTTAGATGTTGGATTTCTCCACCACTCATCAACATCAAACATTGAAACTAAAAGAAGAGCCAAAATGATATTACAAATGATGCAAAATGTCATTTCTAGCAAGTTGGAGATAGAAATCCAAAAGCTACATTGCTAATGACGTAGGATGTTGAATCCAAACTATTGAAGAAGACTTAAGTGCTAAAAAGCCATAGAATATACCCAAATCCCTGACTTATGTAGAGAAAGACAAATTGGGTATAATAGATAAAACTATCTACTTATATGGCAAAGATATCATTAAGTATAGTGTGAATGTGTTCCTATCTCCTTCACACCCTTTCATATGTTGTTTCCTTATGTTTGTTTCTTATTTCCATGTGGAAGTCATGGTAGAAGTCCATAGGAGTCTTAAAATGTTAAAAGAAAAAAATAAAAGTCTTTTCAGTTTATGTTAGGGGTCCTTGATATTGAGAAGTTATGGTTTGAATGTTTATTAATGAAGGAAAACTTAGGAAAGGGAGCAAAATCAAAAATGGAAAGAGAGGATTAATAGGCCTTCATGCTGGAGCATGCGATTTGGTTCAATGTTCTTCCTTCTAAACAAGTTGAAATTGAGTATTCCCCTTTATTAAATGCCATTTTGGTTGGAAGCTTTGAAGATAATATAAGTTCTATTTTTCTTATTTTTGTATTTGTTCTTCAATTGCATAGTGTTAAAATTTCTTTAAGTTTGTAGTGTCTCTCTGATTCCTACATTTTTTCAACCATAATTTTCTCATAAATTGAACCTCTATAGATTTTTCAAGATATTCCAAGAATCCACTTTCACAAGTGATTTTCATAATATTTCTCAAGCTCCCTCGACATTCCTCTCATCAATTTAAGGATTTGTCACACATGGAACTATCAAATTAAGTTCCTATAATTTTCTCTTGTGTTTATATACTCATTTATATTTTAATTACATGTTTATGCTTTATATGATATGTATTTTATGCTTTGTGAATGTTTCATAAAGTTTGATGTTTAGTTTGAAAGGATGCATACTTTTCCTTGTCATGCTTAGAAGGTTTAACTTGTGTTGAATGCTATTTCTCTATTTGTTATCTTAGTTGAATAGAAACTAGATATGTATTTAGTCCTCTTTTTGAAATCTCATGATTTGAATAAGTTTTTACTCACTTACTTTTCATCTCATCATAAATTAAGCATCAAAATCTTGTAACATTAAGGATTGAATCTTATAGAAGTAAATCTAAAATATAGGAGTGATTGAAGAAATTTCTCAATCTCATTAATGTTTTCATGTGTTTTGTGCCCAAGAAGACCCAATTTCATGTTTCTCTTTGTACTTACATGTTATCCTCAAAATTTAAGAGTGTCAAAATTGTACATCTGGAGTCCCTAAGCCAATTATACCTCAATCCTTGTATGGGGTTGTAATCTTTAGATATTGCAATTTTCTTTTATTTTCCTATGTTTTTTGTGTTAGCTTTAATAGGTCATACTCTCACTATGCATGAGACATAATTTTGTTTAGTCAAGTTCCAAAAACTCAAAGTTCCAATCACTCACATTATCATAGTAGCCAACTTAAACTTAGAATAATGGTCTTGCCTAGTTTGTGCCTTACTCATGGCTTAGTCACATCGTGCTTTAGTCACTTGAACTTTGCAAGATAGGTTATATGTAGGTGGCATTCAAGTTGTTCTTAGGTGGTGATACTCTTAACCATCTCATTTTTTCATAAAATGTGCAATTAACTCAGTTGTGTCCAAGTTGTAACATAGTAAAAAAAACATAGATAATGACTTGTGGTCAAACTGCAACCATCTTACAATCCTTTACTTTTCAACCAAATTCAACAATGTGACTTATAGCCAAGTTTTAACCACCTTGTAGCTTGAATAAATCAAGTGTAAATCATTTACCATAATATGTGATTGTTGGTGACTATTTGGGATGTGACCGCCAATGAGTGCCTCAAATAGGATTTAGGTGTTCGCTAGTCTCTGGTAAAACCAAGGCCTAGATCTCTCCAAGTAGACTCAATAGTTAAAAATGAGTATGTGTTTGCTATTGTGAATGTTGAAATAATTGGATTGTTTATAAAATTGTAATCAACTATAATGAAAGAGATTCAACCAACTTTGTAAAATACTGTGAGTTGTTGGAGATTCCTATTTTGTTTGATCACTTGCTATGCAGTCCTTATAATACCTACTTGTAACAAATAAAATTTTACAAAAACCATATGAGCACAACTTTGCCAATCTACTCCTAATTTTCCCCAAAGAGATAAAGGTCTAGAAATAAACTAGAAATGGAGTAAGATTCAATGAAAAGAGAAAGAAAACAAAGAATATTTATGTAAAAATGTCAAATATTTAAGCAAGGTAAATTGATATGAGAAAACACTTCATAATAAAGTTATCCCTAATTCAATATCTATGAATTGTTCAAATTTTCTAGGCTCAAACAAGTAATTTCTTAAAGAAAATCCTACTATACTACCAAAAACTACTGCATAAACCACCACATACAAGTTTCTATTTTGGCAAGATAATAGTTGTCAATGATTGCATACAATAAAGCTTTCAAAGATTTGATAATTTTTTATTGAAATACAAGGGAAAAAGCTATTTTTAGTCCTATCAAAATACCAAATATTTTTTGAATCCACATAATTAACAAAACCTGTTATCCTATCTACATTTGCACGTGCATATTTGTCACTTTTTCTGCATCTTCTACCATGTCCCCTACATCATAGTTCTCATTTCTTAAACTAACCTTGGATATAGCTATGCTTACAGTGCTTGCGTTTATGTCAGGCAATCTCAAAAATATCAGTGTCTTCATGGTTGACCTTTAAACATAAAATTTGTGGATAGTACATGCACACCATGTTAGAGCTCAACTGAAATATGAAATTACTACTTTAGGTGCTTTGTCTAGATTATCACTAAATAGTTTCTATATTTGAAACTAGAATGAATAGATGATGCTGATGTTCTTTCTGCAAGATGCTTGATCCATTGGTTTTTGGGGATTACCTAGCAGTGGTGAATCAGAGAGTAGTATCCATACTTCAACCAGAAGATCTTTTTTTTACATGGCAGTAACAATGCTTGCTAAGATCACTCTTATGGCCTAGATCCTATCATCCATTTCACAATACTGGGATGTTTTCCTATATGCATGTAAACACTTAACATTTCTTAATTTTTACAATGGAGAGAAGTGGTGTTCCAATAGGAAAGATGAGAAAGTGTGATACATAAATCTTTTATTTGTAATTCATGATAGTTATTCACCATACATGTAGAGAAAAGATGAGAAAGGAATAACACTTTAATAATATTCACCATGGATGCATCATCAAGCTAAAAGTCTGAGATCCTTACATGTGTTAGTGTAAGTCTTACTAGTAGGCACTGTAAAGAGTTTCTCAAAGGATAGAGTAGCCACCCCTTGGTGTAAGAAGGTTGAATTTACATCTTCATGTAATTGTGATAGATAGATAAGTAGTTTATATTTCATATAAATAGAGTTAGCTCTAGATTGAAAGTTTGATTTCGCTTGCATGAAAAGATGTAAGCATCATATCTATTATTCTAGGAATTATCGTAATCAACACAAACTGACACAACCTACATGAAATCTGAGCCAAGTAGTTTGTGGCCACCAAAAGGTCCAAGAAATCTAACCTTCTAAATAATCTCCCTTAATTTGAAAGTGGACTTCAAGATCAAAGGATGAATCCAACAATTCGAGTTAGACATTTTACAAATGTTAGTAAGCATCAAGCAAAAAGGATTATGTGTGTAGAATACCTAGCATAAAATGTTTAAATAAAGGGGAAAATGCATCATAATATGTGATGAGCAACAAGTAGTTCCTATGTCCAACCATACAAATCACTAATGTTCACTAAGTAATCTAGTTGAATTCCTTACACTTTAGCTTACTAAGTACACTAGGTCTAGGTAGTGAATCTATCAGACATGATCATTGTCTTCTCAATTTCACTTGTGAATTACAAAGGTATGGTTAAGTATAAAACTAAGGCATATGATTTTTATCATTTTACATTTTTCATTTAAGTTGCCAAGGTGCCAAAAATAAAGTAATTAAATGTCTAATTAATTTCATAACTAATAAATGCTTAGCTAATCCTAACATAAGTATCCGTTCCCACTTTTCGTACACATCTTGAACACATTACAATGCTACTAGGTGATGAGTAGCAAGTAGATCCTACATCCAACCATATGGATCGAAGCATTCATGTGCAATCCAGTTAAATTACATGGACTTATAGCATTCTAGGTACACTAGTCTCTAGAAAGTAAAATTAACCATTGTAATCATTGTCTTCCCAATTACACTTATCAAGTGCAAAGGTATTATTAACTACAACTAAGGCATATGATTTTTATCATTTTTATGTTTTATGTTTCCTAAGAATAAAGAACAATGAATAAAATAATTAAATTGCTAATTTAATTTAACTAGCTATACTTAACTAATCTTAACATAAGCATTCATTCCCACTTATCGTACACATCCTAAACACGTGTAACACTACC
The DNA here is from genome assembly GCA_015680685.1 of Gnetum montanum. NCBI lineage: Eukaryota > Viridiplantae > Streptophyta > Gnetopsida > Gnetales > Gnetaceae > Gnetum > Gnetum montanum. The sequence continues at coordinate 308,947 of MNCI01005256.1, read as the reverse complement.
GAGTTATCAAATGTTAAGCGTTATTGGGATTACCAAGCACCAAGTGTATGCTCAAAGTGGTCATACTTATGTGCTTGATTTATTGTTATTTAATCAACTTAATTTATTTCATAATTAATTATTTAATTACTAAAAGCATTAAAGGAAATTATATAGAATACTAAATGCATAAAGGAAATAATTAATCTATTTCAAAGTGTTACAAGGTTTATCAGAAAGCTTGTCTTAATTGCCACACACACTATCATGCTCAGGTACAATAGTGCTCGAATAAAGATCTATAGATTCTTTGACTCCTACTACCAGCACTTAGAAAAATATTCTAACTTTCAAGTGAAAAAAATACTAGAGCATCACTACAACTATGACAAAAGATGTTGTCATAAACATGATTGATGAGAGCATATTTATAGGCAAAAATAAACACTACTTTGACAATGTCATGTCAATGTATCAAATCATACATCGACATGGTCACATCGAAGGGGGTTGCATTGACAAGACCACATTAATGAGGCCTCATCAATGTAACCCATGACATGACACATCATACCCCCATGACTAAATGAAAACTCATCCTTGAGTAAACAAAATGAGGAACAAGTTTCTTACAAAATTTTGGGAAGATATGGGATTATTAACTAGCTACTTACATACACAAACAAGTGCTCAAGTGTATAGATTTACAATCATTATAAACTTTTGGTGTTCAAGGCAACAAAGTTGAACACCAAGACAAAAATGAAAAATAAAATTCCTCTAATGATGCAAAGAAGGGAAGTTTAAATGATCCCAAGCAATGAAGGTCCCTAAGGATCTAAAAGACCTTCTTCTACTTCAAGTGCAAGTAGGGGTTGAAATGGTTGTGGTTGTCCTATAACCACTAAAACTTCTAGTGGAATACAGAAGGCATCCAACAATGCCTTCATCTTATCTTCCTTAATATTGAGATCATTCACAATCCATGCTTTATTGTGAATGTGGACCAGTGTGGGAACATCCCAAGGATAGGGCATTTCTAGGAACGACTCCTTCACATTGATAAACCATGCAGCAAAAAGTTTTTGTTCAACATCAAATGTCTTTACTACATTCTATAGCTCCTAGTAGTCATTCATTCTCTTAGTCAAGTTCTTAGCTATAGACCAATGATCAATGAAGCATTTCTTGAGAACATCAAGTTTCGCATTTGCCACGTCAAGCTTCTGCTTGGTGTCCTTATGATGCTTGAAACCTACTTTTTACAAAACTTATGAACTAGCCACCTGTTTCTCCAATTTAGACCATAGTCGTTTGATAGTTAGCATTGCCAAATTTGCATAACGGAGATTGGCAAGCTCCATGTACTCCATCATCTCCTTAGTCTACAACTCTTTCATGTGGATCTTTGCTTTGTTATAATCCTTGAGCCCATTAAAGATAGGCTACTAAATGTCACCTTCTTCCTTAAGTTGCTACAGGGCCTCATTAACTTTCACCTTCATCATCTAGATGTGTTTTCCATTGATCTCTTTCTATAGATTGACCTAATCTCTATAATGATTTTTGACTCTCTTAAATTTCAAAGCCTCATTTTTGCAAGCAGTTATCCCTATTGTAGATTTCTGGCAAAGGGCCCAGACTTCCTCCATGGAGAGATTTTTGTTTTTGGCTACCAATATCATTAGTTCATTGTATCCTCTAGCTAGTTGCTTCTATTGTTGATGGATGAAATCTTGTATTTGCTACTTCTACACATCAACATTCCACAGGTGATGATTTTCTATAGTTAAAGTTACATTTTCCTAATGATTCTAGTCCAAGGCCTTTTGGATATTATGCATGGCAACATCAGCCAAGGATTGATCCAAGATCACTATCTCCTTTGCTTCCTTAACTTTCTTAAGCTTATCCTAAAGCTATTAAAAAGCTTCATCATGGGTTAGTGCAGGGTTGAGAAATGTAGGATTAGCAAGCTAGGCTCCTAGCTAAGTAACCTTTATAGCCAAGAGTTGGTTTTGGGCTCAAGCTATTATGAGTTGCCCCTACATGATAATGTATTTTCCCCTTGCTTCCAATTACTCTAACTAGATTACAGTGATTGTATTCGGAAGGTCAAAGATATCTAAAATCGATTGCCTAGTTCCCACTAGTTGATCCAACAACTCCTCATGCTAAGATATTCTCAATTTATCACTAACTATTCCTATCAATGTCTACACATATCTTAGTGCTGAAATATCTAGTACAAATACCACAAGTGAATTTAATGCCTCAGCAATTCTATTAACAACCATCTCTATTGTTGTCTCCTATTCATGGTGCTTCATCACCAAGATAATTGCCTCCTAACCCTCCTCCAGATGTACCAAGAAAGTAGCAATATTCCTAGAGATTTCTAGGAATTACTACTATTGTAAGAGAGATACTATTATCTTTCAGGTGCTAGGATTCAATCTTGTGGGTAGTTATATTCTTTGGGTTGAGAAAATTGGTCCACCTTCCTCCATTTGGCTAATGATTTAAGCTCCTTCCTTGAGGTGACTCATTATTGGACTATACATAGATGGATCACCACCACTCATTTCTACTCATGCAAGAGTTGCTCTTGGATCTCACACATTCTTTTAAGGGTAGCATGAAACTCAAAAGTTATTTTGTGAGTGGATGGTGGAGATGGTGGTTACTTCTCCTATTCCTTGGTTATGGCAGGGGTTTTATCTTTCATCATTTCTACCCAAGAGGCAAAAGGATCATGCTTGTTTACATCATTGGTGTAGCAAACTATTTTTTTCCTTTTTCATAGTTTTCTGATGAGTCAAGGAAAGGGTGGGACCTTTCTTCCACATTCATTCTCTTCAAACAACTTATCTATCTCTAGATATATTAATTGTGGAAGATTGATGAAGAATTTTCCACTCAAAGCTACACATGCATGGGTGAAAAAGGTAATCACATTACTGAGTCTCATTATCAGATTGAGTTGATGGGCCCCTATCTTAAAATACATGTCTTCTACCACAGTGGGCAACACCATACTCCTTGTAGTCCACTCCATAGAATCACTAGCTCCACTCCTTTACCTCATGATCTACCTAAGTTGAGATCTTTATCAAGCTAGTTCCAATATTAGGTAATATGAGAGCCTATGTTATTGCTTCCACTGAGTAGGACAGGTGGATGCCCTTGATTCTAATAGTGGTACCTAGATGCAAGTTGTTCTAGAAAAAGGTAGGTCTCTCCCATGTACCACTCCCCACTAGAAGTGAAGATTGGTCACATGGGAGAGGTCCATAATTGAGTTTTGAATTCCTCTACAGTGAACTCCAAAAACATCCCAAAGTTTAGTTCTTAGAGAACTAAATGTTGAACATCCCTAGGCTTGATTTGATCAAGAAGGCACAATTCAAGGTAACTTCAAGTCTAGGCATAGGACCTAGTGTCTCCTCTCAGTGAGATTACTTTGTTTCTACTTCTTTTAGAATCTGATGAATAGATTCTACTTTGGGATCCTTACAAAGAGGTCACATGGCATGAGTTTTGGCTTCCTATTCCTAGGTTGTTCTTATTGACCCCTTCCAATTCTAGGCTACTTATCTGTAGGTTAGGATGGTCCCACCTCAAATCCATGTTTCAATCTTGGTGTCATCTATGACCACAACATAACCAAGGATTAGCATATATTGTGTAACTCATAACAATAAGTACCTTATCTCTTTTGAAAAAGTTACACTTGGCTAAGGTGTGGTCATGGTAGATTTATTTTTTAATATTATTTTAATATCACTTTATTTAATTTTAGGTTACCAAAGTTTGTTGAAAGCGTTTAACTTCCATAGGTTGCTAATTTCATATTATTTTATTCATTAAACCCATGGGGGAGTTAGATAAATTCCAAAAATGTTTCTATTAAAGACCTAAGGTTTGTGGTCCCAATGACATAGAGTGCACCTCGGGTAGTTAGAGGACTAAAAAATTATTGAAATTGGACAAGTAGTATGAAAGACATAGGCTCTGGAAGGTTTGGGGCTTTGAAAAATCACAAAAACTCCCCTCTTATTTGAAGCAAAATGGCAAAAATTGCTAAGTTTTGCATCCTATTTATAGTATTTTTGCCATGTGTTGATGGGGTTGCATCAACTTGGCCACATTGATGCAAAGACTAGCATATATGAGGCCGCGTCGACACATTTTTTGACTACCATTGACTTTTCAAAAAGTCAAGAAATACTAGGAGTTTTTACATGAAATTGAAGCCTTTTGGAAGTCCATGAAGCCAAGAACATAATGAAATGCATGAAGAGGATTTGATAGTTCACAAAAATGGAGAAATTAATGGGAGAATGTAATTTTATTGGAGAAATGCCTTAAGGAGCACACAGTTGGATGCAACCAATGAGGAATGTAGATGATTTGATTACAAAAATGCTTGAGGATAAGGGACTTAACTAGATCGACCAAGAGTTGTGCAAGTGGATCCTTCCCATAGCAAGCTCATGTCCTTGTTGCCCTTGCATAACCTTAACCCATGGAGTTTGTGCATCCCATAGTTAATTAATGATTATGAAAAGTTAAGGATTGAATCTAGAAGAATCTACCTAAGAATTTTATTACATCAAACTAGGACATTAAATAAGACATGGAAACTAGCAATGACGTAAAAAATGGAAAGCAGAAATGGATGAGAGAGAAATTAGAATGAAGTTTTGAATCATGGCCACATGAAGTCTATTGTGGTTTATGTGGTTAGATGACTTGATAAAATCCATCCTTAGTCTAGACCAAAACCAAGCACTTTCAGTGAGTTTGCATCACCATCCTAAGACCAATCCACCCTTTCAAGATACAAGAATAATTCCATAGATCAAATACCATTTCTTATTTGAGAAGAAAAAAGAAGTAGGCAGTGAGAAAGGGCCTTAGTTAGAGGGAACCTTCAGGCATTGGTAACATATCTTTCTAGTCTAATAACTGATGCTTGTAGCCCATTGAGTTTGTCTAAGGGATGTGATTTGAATTTGCATCATATTTTTCTTTTCTTTTCTTTTCTTTTGAATTTTATGTTTTTATGGATTTTTGGATGGGAACCACACCACGCAAAGACTTATTTAACTTCCTATTATTGGTCAACACAAAATGATAAGAATCTCATAAAAACACTCATGCACCTAAGTGAGTAGAGAGGCACAAAAAGTATTGAATCTCTTTGAAGTCACACCCTATTCAAACCTTTGAATCTTTCCCATGTTTGGAAACTACCAAGGTCACAAGTTTGTTAAAGTTTCATTAATGGAAAAGGAACCTCATATTTCCAAAACAAGAAAAACCATGAGTTTGTCGATGGGTGGATGATGTGGACTCACTGCTTGTTCTATAAAAAAGAAACTTTGTCTTAGTCATCAGTCATCAAAATTTAAAAATAGAAACTAGACATTAGCAATTGAAATCATTAGGTACAAACCACCATTGGAAAATAGCTACAACATCACTATGTCTTGTTGGCAACAAAGTAATTTTACTAGAAAACAAAGAAAATTCACACTAAAATAAAGGAAAATATAAAAGAAATTCTAAAATATTCAAGAAAAATAAAACATCCTAATGATGTTGTAAAACAAAAATTTGGAAAAATATCAAAGTGTAAACCAAAAAGGTATAAAAATAAAGAAAGTATAAAATAAAAAGATGTAGAATAAAAAAAAAGTAGAAAAACTAACTAGTCATTTTAATGATTAGTATAAATTATCATCTCCCCCATGATTGAGTTCAAAGGAGGAGATCTAAAAAATTAAACAAAGTTGTCCATCCATGTTGATTCCACTAGCTTGGTTGGACTAATGGAAATGTTTTAGTTATTGGTAGTTGACCAAGTGTTTCCTATTTGGGCTCTCAAATTTGTAGATCAACATGGCCCTAGAAGAAAAGGTTTCATATATGATGTAAGATCCTTCTTACAACATTTGGAACTTAGTTCATTGAGGTATGTGTATGGGGTTCAAGTAGAGGACCTTGTCTCCAGGTTGAAATTTTATCTTTCATATTCTAAGGTTATGGCATTTTTTGTTGAATGCCTTATTCACTCATTCAAGGATAGGTCTACCAATCAATTTTCATCTAGTACATTGAGGTTAATCAATCTCTCTTTCTATGCTAGGCTAAGGTTAAGATCTAGATCATAGGTTGTTGAAAGTATATGAAGCTTAGATTGAATTGGAAGAGTTGGTAATTTTTTGTACACAAACTCAAAGGGAGAGTAGCTTATAGGAAGTTTCCATGTGGAGTGGTAGGTCCAAAGGGCATTGTTCAATTTCATGCTCTAGTCTCTCCTATATTTGCTAATTGTTTAGGTTAAGATCCTAGTGATCTTTCTATTAGTAACATCTGCTTCACCATTGGCTTAGGGGTGGTAGAGTGCTGTTAGTTTATGTTCAACCCCCAAGCATTGCATGAGCTTGCAAAAAGTAGCACTTGTAAAATGAGTACCATTATCAAAAATTAGTGCATATGGCACTTCAAACCTATTTACAACATTTTATTATAAAATCCATGCAATAGTGGAAGATGTATAGTCAACGACAACTGCTACTTCTACTCATTTCGTATAATAGTCAACAATGGCTATTATGAATGTCTTTCCATTTGACATGGATGTGATGAGATCCATGAATTCTATGCTCTAGATGTCAAAGGGTTCCAGTAGTTGGATCCACTACTAAGGTTCCTCTATTCAAGTTATCATCCATCATCTCATTGATAGCATTCACAAGAGCAGATGAATTGATGAGCATCTATGAATATTGTTGGCCAATATTACCCTACCATTAGTACTTTAATTCCTATGCATCTCCATGCATAGTAGCCCCCACAAGGATCCTCGTGAGCATCTTAGAGAATGTGCATTTGGTCAAAATTAGGAACACACCAACAAACGAGTCCATTGATACATACCTTGTAAAGATGTCCATTGATTTTCATAAAGTGTTTGGCTTGATGAAAAACCTATTGTTTCTTCTAGTGGTCTAACACTTGTGGCATCTCTTGAGTGAGAAGATAAGTGATGATGTCATCGTACCATTTTGGTTTAGTAAGCACTTGTTCATTTATTGCACTAGTAAAGAGGAATTCATCAAGAAATTGATCATAGAGTGGACTCGCATCCTCTTTATTGTCCGATTGTAACTAAGACAACTAATCAGTGACCACATTCTCAGTCTCCTTTCAATCTATCATTATAAGATCAAACTCCTACAAGATGACCAACCACCATATGACATGGGGGCTTACCATTGGTTTATTCATCAGGAAGTGAATGGCACTATGATCAATGTGCACAAACATCTTGTATCCAAGTACATAGTGCTTGAAATTTTTCAAGGCATATGCCACTACCATCAGCTCTTATTCCATTGTGGTGTAATTAAGTTGTGCATCCACAATGCTTCAACTTACATAGTGGATGTAACATGGATGTTTCTAATCATCCAATTGCATAAGCATAGCTCCCAAGGCATAGTTTGATGCATCTTTCATAATGTGAAATGGTCAGGACTAATCAAGTGCTTGTAGAATTGGAGTTTCTACAAGCCTCTACTTAAGGCTCTAGAATGCCTTTTTGTATTCCTTGGTCCATATAAATGCAGCATCTTTCTTTGTAAGTTCAACCAACAGTTTCACGATCTTAGAGAAATTTTTTAAGAATCACCAGTAGCAGCAAGTGTGTCTAAGGAATGACCAAATATCTTTGATTATTTCCAATTGGTGGATTATTCCTTGCATGACTTAAATCTTTTCAGGTCTACCTCAATTCCTTCTTGAGAAATGTTATGTCTCAACACAATGCCCTCCTAGACCATGAGATGGTTATTTTGCCAATTAAGCTAAAGATTAGTTTTCACATGTCTTTTAAGCACTTTCTCAAGATAGTTCAGGGCTTTCTCAAATGTAGCACCATAGGTGAAGAAGTCATGCATGAAGACTTCCATCCTGCTACTAATCTTCTACTAAAACATTCTCAAGACCAAGCATTGAAAAGTTGTAGGGGCACTACATAGACCAAAGTGCATCTTATGATATGCAAAAGTTCCCTAGGGACTTGTGAATGTTAGTTTGGCCTAATACTCAAGTGTGATTTAAATTTAGTTATAGGTACTATAACCATCCAAAAATCTATAATAGCAATGCCTAGAAATAGTGTTCAACACTTGGTCCACAAATAGCAATGGAAAATGATCTTTGAATGTCACCATGTTCAGTAGCCTAAAATCAATACAAGCCTACCACTTTCCACATTTCTTTCACACAATTACAAGTGGGCTAACCCACTTGCTATTTGCAATTGTATAGATGAACCTAACCTTGAGGATTTATTCAATTTTTTCTTTGACAATCTACTTCAACTTGGGGTTCAACCACTACTGTGGCTACCTCTTTGGCTTCATGGCCAAATTGGTATATATGTGAGGCTAGCATATTCAAGGATCAATTATTATGAGTTTAAGATATGACCAAGAAAAGGCTATTGACCATTTGTTAACCACCTTTAACAACATCCTTTTCTACTTAGGAGCAAGGTTGGCATTGATTATCATCAGCTTGCCATTTTTCAGAAATGCATATTCCATGCCAATAGGTAGAGTTTTTAACTCTAAGGGCTCATGTGTAAAATTGTGAGGGATTTCCAACCCTCCTAAATTAGTATCATCAGTTTCATCATTGAAGAGTTGGTGATGAACTTGTTTAAGTTCATTGTTGTCTTCAATATAGGCACAAGTTAGGCTCTCAGTAGGTTCCATGCAAAGTGCACTACATTTAGAATTAGCTATTAGCCATTGGGTACTCTACTATTTTGTGGCTACTTTGTACAAGCACTTTTGGATTTCAAATTCATCTGCACACTATCTACATGCTCTAATTGATGTGCTTTTAATAGACCATAACTTCTACACATATTTACACTTGGTATCGCTATAGGCAATGTAGGGAACTCTCTTCTTCTCAATCTTTCCTAATGCATTTTCCTTGGAAATCTCCAAGGAAAGATCTATGATGCTCATTTGTGCATCAATGGTGCTCAACCATGTCTTTTCTATAATGATTGGGAAGTCCCCCTTCCAATTGTCAACCTTGATCACCAAGAAATTGGTAGTATATGACCACCAATATAAAGTGTCATAATGTTCTCCACTAATCCCAAGGAAATAGTGATGCATTGATCTACCAATTCTAAATGGATGTTGCTTTTCTTAAGAGGAGGTAGGTTCTAGGCTTAGTACATTTTATGGAAAATAGGGTTGATACTAGAACCTGAATCAAGAAGAGCCTTGCATGGCTCATTTGCAGTGATCTACAAGTAGATGAGAGGACTACCAGGATTAGCCCTTTCCCTAGAAAGGTTTCCAACCTCGATCCAATCATATATAGCATGGGTTGACATGACTGTGCAGATCTTGGAAGGCATTTGGTTTGAAGGACTTTTGAAAGAAATGGATGCAGAGAATGACGGAGATACAACATGACTAGCTGCACAAGTTGATGAGGGCTTTATAGGGCTATTGGTTTGGAAGAATGGGGTTTTATAAGATCTAGTTTCTCAACCACTCAACTAAGAAACTAGTTGTAAGTTAATAGCCCTAATAGCATTACGTTACTATGGCTATGTGGAAATCTCATCCTACATTGATGGAGCAAGTCATAATTTGGTTGAGGGTGGAGGAACATGTTCTAAAGGGTGAGGAGGATGATAAAGATATGGGGATTTCCCTCTAGGATATGGAGAATGAGTTTTTTAGTACTCCAAAGGGTAGGAATGATGTTGGAAGGAAGCGTGACTAGAAGAGTCATGTGGAGACATGGGTTGCTAAACATAGTATCCATATGGATTGGGTTATCTGTAAGGGTATTGTTGTTTTTGTAATGGCATCCCCCATGATTGTGGATGTTGCCACTGATGGTATTGTTCATATAGTTGTGGTGGAGCTCCGCTTAGATAATAAGCTTGTTGTTGCTAGTGGAACTACTTTGGATTGCCTAGAGGATAAGGCAACCTGCTAGGTGCTTGCCTTTTCCAATTTAGTATTCAGAGCATACATCCCAAATTCCTATAAGTGTGACACAATAAGGCAAAATTCCTTATGATGTTCATATGGGCAGATGTCACACCCACCATGATCATCTGCTTTTGACTTGACAACCTCTTCTACTGTAGTTGCTTTGCCCTTACCGCTTTCGTAGGCACATTTAGCTTTCTTTCTTCTACTATGATCATGATCACTACCTTGCTCTTTGGATTCTTCTAAAATTTCTAGAGCTATTTGGAACTTTTCACCCAAAAATTTCCACATTTTATCAACCTTAGCCAAAATTTCAAACATAGATTTTTGAACTAGCAAGATTTTTCATTACACCACTTCATCAAGTGGTGCCTCCCCCTCACTATCACAAAAATGGATCTTCCTTTTTTTGATGGAAGGATCCTAGGTATACTCCTCAAAACTTTCCTATTTTCTCAGTTTACCTTCTTCTTTTGTAACTTGCTCAATCAGCTTTTGAATCTAGTAGGATCTTAATTCTGATAGTCTCCCTTGGGCATAAACCCAAGAGTTCTCCTCAAGTATGATCAGAATCCATCTATGATATGGAAAAGCTACTCCTATTAAGAATAACCATGGCTAGGACATATTTGCAAGAGAGAGTAATACCTACCCATGGTTGTGTCCAAGGGTTCATGTATTTCTTGTCACTAACCTTGGATTTTCTTTTTTAAATTAGACACTCTAGAGTACATTTAATATTTGTCACTGAATAGCTCAAGCATCGTACTCCATCAATAAATTGATTCTAGCTCCAAGAAGCAGTACCAACTTTCTACTTCTTTTATGAGTGTCCTAGAAAATAGCTTAAGTTTCTGACAATCAATTTCTATATTTTGAAAGGCATAAGCATTTTGAAATGCTTGAAGATAGGTTTATGGATATGAGTTATATCCCCCTCAAATATGGGGATTTGCTATCTTTCACATGACTGGTTGGACTTCTAACTACCTATGTAATGTTTAGCATACTTTGAGTTACAAATTAAGGTTCATCATCATTATGATATTGATGATGCCTATGATGTTCCTTGCTACCCCTTCAATCATGGTGGGGCCTATGATTATTAGCCTACTGTTCACCTCCATCATGGTTTTGTCCTCTACGATTTTTAATAGATTCAAACAAGGAAGAAGAAGATGTAAAAGAAGAGGTTGAAGAGGGAGGAGGACTGCCACCATCATAGTGTCTACTACCTCCTCTCCACTTATCATGGCCATGATCATTAGGTTTATCATCATCATGATGCTTGCCTATGCCCTTGCTTGGACTCCCACTTTTTCTTAAAGCTAGATTATTGATAGTAGACTTTAAGTGTGTGTTCAAGGCCCCTTTACCAAAGTTAATGGGTGGACAATCTTTGTGTTGAGAACCCCCAGAGGGAGGATCCTCCTTGTTATTTTGGTTCAACAAGAACAAGGGGTTAGTGATTCATTTCCCCTTCATAGCTTCATCGCACTTCTCCTAGTGCCAATCTTGTTTGTGTTGTGTTTCCATGAGATGGTAGTACCAATAGTCATGGTCTTGTACCAGATATTCATCATGGAGATCCTAGATGCCCAACCTCTTAAGAGTTTGAAGTAGCATCTAAGGAATAGATTGGTTGAGAGGCAACACAATGTTGCCCTCCATATCTCTCTACCGTAGTTGTTCATCCTAATGTAGGATAAAGGTGAAATTAGGTACAAACTCATCTAGATGAGTGTACACTACTTTGAATTCTTGGGGCATTGGTGGTTTTGATTCATCATGCTTGTGAGAAGAAGACATTTTGGATTTAAAAAAATTTACTGTGCATTAATTATAATTATTATTTCTATCTTTCAAATGATTATGACTTTAGGGTTCTTTTCAATGATCTCAAATAATATTCACTAAGTCCTAGGTAGTGCACATATCAAACTACAAGTCCCCAACAACGATGCCAATGATAAGCAACGAGTAGACCCTATGTCCAACCATACAAATCACTAAGTGTTTACGGATGATCTGGTTAAATTTTGTGGACTTATATCCTTTGAAGTACACTGGTCTCTAAGAAGTGAAATTAACCATTTTAATTGTTGTCTTCCCAATTACACTTATGAAATGCAAAAGTATGGTTAATGCAACTGAGGCATATGATTGTTATCATTTCTATGTTTTATGTTTTAAGTTACCTAAGAATAAAGAATAATGAATAAAATAATTTAATTTCTAATTTAATTTAACTAGCTATACTTGACTAATCCTAACATAAGCATCCATTTCCACTTGTTGCACACATCTTAAACACATTTAACTCTACTGGGTTACCAAATGTTAAGAGTTATTGGGATTACCAAGCATTAAGCATATGTTTAAAGTGGTCATACTTATGTGCTTGATTTATCACTATTTAATCTTTCTTAATTTAGATTAATTTATTTCATAATTAATTGTTTAATTACTTAAAGCATTAAAGGAAAATCCATAAAATACTCAATGCATAAATGAAATAATTAATCTATTTCAAAGTACTACAAGTTTTATTAGAAAGCTCATCTTTATTGCCACATACATTGTTGTGCTTAGGTACAATAGTGCTTCAATAAAGATCTATACACTCTTTGACTCCTACTATAGGCACTTAGAAAAATATTGTAACATTTAAGTGGAAAAACTACTAGAGCTTTGCTACAACTATAACAAAAGATGTCATAAACATGACAGGTGAATGTGTATTTATAGATGAAAATAGATAGTTCATTAATGAGGTCACATCAATGTATCAAATCATACGTTGACATGGCCATGTTTATGGGGTCATGTCAATGGGATCACATTGATGGAACCACATTGATGAGGCCTCATCAACGTAACCCATGGCGTAACACATCACTGGGTTACCACGTGCAAGTTCTAGTAGGGGTACCAAGCATTAACATATGCTTGAAATCATCATATGTATATGCGTTAATTAATTGCTTAGATGCATTAAAGTAAATTTCATGTATAATAAATGCATGAAGTAAAAATTAAGCTAAGTCAAAGTGTTGCAAGGTTTATCAAGAAAGCTCATCTTTATTGTCATTCACAAAAAGGTGCTTACGTATATCAGTGCTTGAATAAAGATCTGTACACTTCTCAACTCCTATTAAGGGCACTTAGAGAAAATATTCTAACTCTAGGAAGATAAAATTACAAGAGTTTAGCTAGAAACTAATGGTTGAATATCATAAATGTGGTTAGTGCACTCATTTATATAGGTGAAACAAGACATTGCATTGGTGCACACGCATTGATGTAGCGAACGACATGTCGATGTGGTCAAATGATGACTCATCAATATGAAAACATGATTGGTAGTAGATATATGACATAATGTGAAAAGGAAAACAATATATCAATAAATGCATGTACACCAAGGAAAAATCAAATAGAATAGATTTTAAGTAAATGTAGGCAAAGCTAGAGACAAAAGATCTTAAAGTTGGAACACCTAGATTACAAAGAGGGAAACCTATAGAGATATGTCTCAAGATATGTATCAAAGATTAGAAGCATCTGATGAGGAGCTTTGTTACCCTATTCTTTCTCCAACAAGTATATTGATGTAGATCCAATAGAAACAAAAGTAGATCCAGCAATTCATGATTACAGGAGAAAGATCAGACTGGTGTGTTAACTCAATTCTCAACAAAACTTCACATGTCAAGAGGAAGATAATGATTGTGAACTAAATCTCACTAAGAGTTAAATGATATGACTTAAATCTCACTAACTCTATGTTGGAAGATAATGATTGTGAACTAAATATCAACTACTAGTATACTTACATTGTCCATCCACTGATTACAATCAAGTCGCACATGAATACTCATGAGACTTGTATGTTTGTGTGTTGGAATACCCAACTGCTCATCAAGGGAATAATGAACAAGTAAAAGGAAGCTAAAATGAGCAACAGAGCTCTTAGAAGCAAAGTGCTAATAAGATATTAACATTTAATAAAGTTGAAATGCTAGTTAGATGGTTATAGATGTCAACCCCTTTACATTTTGGGATATCCTCCTATATATAAACTAAAAATGCCTTGTAAACCACATAGGAACTATGTAATGGGATTGAAAAAATCTTCTAAAAGCCTTAAAAAGTTTCTAGATAGTAGAAATGATACAAAATATAAAATTTGATGCTAGATATAAAAAATCGAATGTTGGATCTCAAAATTTGAAGACAAAAGATGATGTTGAACATTGAAAGTAAATTCAATGCCATATGTTGAAAATCAAATGTGAAATGTCAAAACTAATTTAAAGTGAAACATCAAAAGCTAAAGATAGAATCTAATGTCAGGTGTCAAAGATGAAATTAATGCAAGATGTCGAAAAATTGATGCAAACATCAAAACTAATTTAATGGGAAAATTCAAAAGTTGAATGAAAAATTTGACATTAGACGTTAAAGATATAACTGAAACCAAAATTTGAAAATCTAATGCATGATGTTGCAAATAAGTTTCATGTAAGATGTTAGAAGCTAGAAATGTAATTAATGCTAACATTGAAATGTGAAGCAAAAATGATGTGCTTGATAACACAAGACATGCTTTTGAGTAAGGTTAAGATAGGAGGTTAGAAATGACGTTGCAAATAACATGAAACATTGAATCTAGACTGTAAAAGTTTGCTACAAGTGCCAAAAAGCCATAGAACATACTGAAGTCTCTAACTTAAGATTGAAAAGTCAAAGTGGGTACAACAAAATCTTCCTTGATGTAAGTTTTAATAAATTTGTATGTAGATTAAGGATGGATGCTTAGTGCATACTTTTCTTTTCTTTTTATAGCATTTCCTTTATACTTAATGTTGAGTTAACTCATACTTTACCTTAAATTGCTTTTATAAATATCGTAAAATATTCATGAAAATTATAAAATATCAAAAGGATCAGTACTCAGAGCCACAATTCTCATCCTACTAAGTAGGGTCCTAGGAGGGTTAGTAGATGAGCCAAAGCCTAACCTCTTCAAGTGGTTGTGCCCATGCTCAAATAAAGGTCTTCAACTAAAGGATCGAGTAGCTTACCATAGTAAATGCATACATTATTAGCTTTTTTGTCCTTGTGCCTTGATGCTTCTTGATGGTAAACCATATACCAATCCATTTCTATTGAGTAGTGGATGCATGGTATATGTGGAGTATGAGTGGTATACATACATCACCATTAGTAGTGCTCAAGTAAGTGCATGTACTAAAAAAATATTAACTACGTCAATTGTGCTAAGCCATGCTCTCCAAATGATAATCAAATTTTTTTTGTCAACATCTTTCACATTAATTACCAAAAATTCTATTGGATAAGACCACCCATTGATAGTGGTCACTATGTCATCTATTTGTTTCAAAGGAATGGCAACAAACTGATCTACAAGCTTCAACCTGATGTGGCACTCTTTCAATGATGGTAGGTTCCATGCTTGATATGTTTCATAAGAGATTAAATTTACCTTGGAACCTAAGTCTAATAGAGCTTTCCATGATATATTTCTAGCTACTCATAGATAAATCAAAGAAATTCCTAGATCAATTCTCTTCTGAGGAAGTGGCATTGCCTTTATCCAATCTGTAATGATTTTAGTGAGCATGACAATTTGCATGTTTGGATTGGATGCTAATGAAAACTTGTTAGTAGTAAGAGAATATGTGATATGAAAGTCAGTTTCGATGAAGCTCTAATTCTAGTAGCCTTTTTAGGACTTGTCCTAAAGAAAGGACACTTCTTCATTTGGCCTTTAGTGTTGTTGGTAGGATTCTCTATCTGAATCTTCATTTTTCTTATAGCTTTTCTCTACTATGGTTGTGATGGTAGTTCACTTTGTATAGCAAGTGGTGGCACTAGTGGTAAATGATTGAAAGGGGGATTTGATGGACCAGCTACTAGCAAATGTGTGTGAGGACTCTAATCCATCCTTGGAGTAGTAGGTCTTTAGTATTCTAGTGGATAGTAAGGAGAAGAAGTTTGAATTAATGTGTTTCTTGGAGATATTGGATGTTGAACATAATATCCATAAGGGTCTCATTGCCTGTATGTATATTTTTTCCTTGGCAGTGGCATTGCCCATGTTTGTAATTGTTGCCACTATTGTTGATATTGCTCCTCTAGTTGAGGGTAGGCTCCACTTGGGTAATATGTTGGTTAGAAGGGTTTCCTAACATCACCTTGAGGATAAGGCAATCTTCTAGGCATCTACTTTTTGAGAAAGCTTAGATTAAGTGAATATACCTTAGATTCTTACAAGTGGACCATAACAGAACAACATCCCTTAGGATGTTCATAATAGCAAACATTCCTCTTCCTCTAAACCAAAGTCAGTGTATCCTTCAATAGTAGCAATGTTTCCTTTGTGCTTATAAATTTTTCATCCATGATGTCTTTTCTTCTTCCTTTCCCTTCCCCTGTTAAGTGCTTGTTCAATCCTTTCTTTCATAATCTTTAGGACTGTAGTAAACTTTTCATCCAATGAATCCCAAAATTTCTCTACCTTAGCTACTATATCATTGATTAATTTTTGAAGAGGTAGAGTCTTTTTCTAGAAAAAATCTTTCAAGGTTTCATCCTCTTGCTTATAACATATTTGCACATCTCTCTTTCAAATTCATGAATCTCTATTATACTCTTTATTTAATTCCCTCTTTCTTAGCTCACATTCCTTTTTTGCCACTTGGATGATTAGCCTTTGGATGTGATAGACAATCATTTCTAATAGCCTACCTTTGGTATAAACCCCAGGAGTCTCTCTAGTTTTTCTCTATATCCCATCTATAATGTGCTTGAGCTATTCCCTTCATGAAAATCCATGGCATGAACATTTGTGCAATAGTGAATAGTATTTGCCCATTGCTACATCAAGGGTCTCATGAATCCCTTGCTTCCATCCTAGATCTATTTTGTTAAATTGGACATTCATGGATAAGTTTGGTATTTATCATTAAGGAGTTCAAGCATGGTACTCCAACATCTAATTAATTTAGGTTTGAATGATTTATGCTAGCTCCCCATCTCCTTCACAAGTGTTATGGGAAATAACTTCAATTTTTTGCAACTCGCTTTCTCTGTTTTGTAGGGTGCAGGCATCATGAAAAGCTTGAATGTGATGTTGTGGATCAGCATTATAACCACATTCAAATCTAGGCATGTTGTTCATGTCTAGTTGTTTGATTCAGCTATCCCTCACATGCCTTTATGGTATGTAGATAACTTCTTGAATATTTATCATGCTTTAGGTTGTCATGCAGGATTCATCATCATTGCCAGTTTTGTATGCTTTGTTGTAGTGGTGACCCCTTATGTCCTCGTATCTTTCTCGATCCTTTCTTTGATCCCTTAATCTCCTTCATTCATATTCTTCATCTTCTATATTAGAGTGTCTTGAATATTGGTCATGATGGTCATGAGTCCTCCTTTCTTCCCTATCATGATCCCAGTACTTGTATCATCTTTTGTCAAAGTTCACAAATTACCATGATAAGGCAAATGAGGTAGCAGGAGAATGATGTCGACTTATTCTTCTTTGATTTCTCTTGTATGCTTCTTTGTAGGATTTGGCAGGAATCCTTGGCCTTAAGTCTTGCTTATACCTTGAGTCAATAGCCTTCCCCTTAGGTGTCTCTACTAGAGTGAAATGAAGTTGGGCTTTAATAGGTTCCTCAAGCCTCATAATAGATTTTTTTGAAGGCTCCTCATGGTTTTGGTGGAGTTTCTCTAAAATACATGCATCAACACCAAGTTCTTCCAAGACAACAGAAGTGTTGACCTACTTCCCTTTACTATGTACATAGTCAATCTCCATGGTAGCATCTCTTCCCATCTACTTGTTTGTGAATTCATAGGGTTTTGTCATGTGCTAAGTCACATGATACCCTTCCTAGATCTAGTCCAAATGCATTCGCCTTAAGGCAGTTTGAAACATGTTAAGTATTGCATGTTTTAGAAGTAGGATTATGTTGTCTTGCATGTCCCTCCATGTCATTTGATTGTCTTGATGAAGATGAAAGTGAAGTTTGGATGATAAAGATCAATGTGAGCATTAATTATTCTTATTTGCATTAGCATCCCCCATTCTTCTTCATTAATGATTCTATCATAGCTTGTTCTTGTCTCCTTGCTAGGTGGTGATGTATCTTTGTTTGAGGCCATGTTTATGACTTAAGACATTTGTTAAGTATGTGTAACTTGTTTGGGGTTATAAAAAATTAATATTTTGATCTTGGGTTTCTAATACAATGAACTTTCAAAAATTAATTACTAAGTATACATTGACTTGTCCTCGGCAATGGTGCCAATGATGAGTGGTGGAGTAATCCAACATCTAACCATACAAGATACAAGTATTTATGCATATCTCAATTGAATTCTATTGAAAAGGCAATGTGATTATGCTAGTAATTGATTTGATTTCATGATCATTATCTTCCCACATTAGCTAGTAAAATCAATGCATATGGTTTAACTCATAGTGAGGTGTATGATAATTGATGTTGTTTCTTTGGGCATTTTATTACTAGTAAACATAAGGTAGATGAAAGTGGTTTCTAAGTCTAAGTAAATAACAAATGAATCTAATCTAGCCTAGGGGATGGACATCTGTTTCTAATTGTTTGCACACATCTTGGACTTATGTAATCATTACTAGGATTACCAAGTACCTTGCTACTAGGTGAACCAAGCGATAATACTATTAGTTACCAAATGATCACACTTTATGCTTAGAATCAATCGTATCCATTTCACTTAACAATTGTAAAAGTAAAGTTCATGGGAAAGTAAATAGTAACTAAGAAACTAGTACTCAGTAGACTAAATAAAAATAGTAAGCATTATTCTAAGTAAACAATAAAAACTAAGCAGATGCTACACTGATAAAAAGTAATCTCGATCTTTATTACCGTTCACACTTATGTCCAAGTACAAGATTCTCAAATAAAGACTCCATACAATCACTTCACATCACACTATGGGCATACACTACTAAGTGCTAAGTACTAAAATCAAGAAAACAAACTAACAAAGTTTCACTAAGGTGAAATAAATTATTATTGGACCATGAACCTAAGTGTTTTATTTATAGGCCTGCACATGTCCATGATATCGAATATCTAACATCATAGCGTATGCCCCAATATCAGGAATCCATTATCAAGGCTCTGATATTATATGCTTGATAGTGTAGCCATGTGAAACCTTGACTTATCATACCCCCACGATTGACTA
The DNA here is from genome assembly GCA_015680685.1 of Gnetum montanum. NCBI lineage: Eukaryota > Viridiplantae > Streptophyta > Gnetopsida > Gnetales > Gnetaceae > Gnetum > Gnetum montanum. The sequence goes on along the minus strand of MNCI01005256.1, from coordinate 289,646 downwards.
AAAACTTGTCCTTAAGTTAAAACAAAATGATGGTAGAGTTCCTTACAAAATGGGGAGGTAGATTTACATGACACTGACTACTATGTACATGACTATTAATTGTTGTAGTGGTGTTTACAAAATGACATAAGATATGATATGATACTTTAACCAAAAAAAAATTAATGAAGCTTGATATAACCTTATGTAGTTCCTTGTGATCATGCCTCTTCCATCAGTTACTTCCCCTTGTTGTTAGGCTTTTGAAATTTGTATCGATTCAGGAATGCCTAAAGTTTTTCCTCTTTTTTTCTTTGGTCATGTACTATCCATGCTTGGTGTGCAATATGTGATGGAGTGGGTACATACCATGGGCATGGAAATTGTAGAAACATTTCATTTGCCTTGACATACTAGGCTACGAACTACCTCCTCTCCTTTTGAATGCTCTAGCCTTTTCTTATAGTTCATGGTAATCAATCAATCTTTTAGCCAGGTTTGCTATTACATCTTCCCTTGGCAGCCAACCTTCATTGTTTCTAGTTTAGAGTTTTCCACTTGGAGTTTCTACAAAGCAACTTTTTGGTCCACAAACTCTTTTTCATATAGAGCATATGTGGTTGCTACTTGCTATTCTAATTCATTTTTGGGCCTATCTACTATCAACATGGCTAAGTTACCATAATGGAGGTTAGCTAACCCCATTTACTCTTTCAAATCTTGAATCTATAGGTCTTTATTTTTCACTTTCACTTAGTGGACAAGGGCATAGCTATCCAGAATGGGTTGCTAGTTAGGATTTTGTGCTAAAATGGTGCTGATTTTGGCTTTGGTCATCTAGTTATCTTTCTTGTTGATTTGATTGTACATGCCCACCTGATCATGGAAGTGTTCCTTGAGCCTTTCATGTTTCTTTGACTTATTTTACCATGTGCTTATTTCAATGGCTAACGTTTGATGGATGACATGTGCCTCCTCCATTGAGAGGGTTCAACCTTCTCTTGTGAGGTGGCTCATGTCTTGGTTGACCCTCACTAGTTTTTTCCTTAATTGGTAAATGCTCTCTTCTAAAATGTTTTTCTACTTTTTGACAATGGTCAAACTCATATTATCAGTAGCAATTTGTTTATTTTTCTTTTGTATTGTGGTAAGGCCTTAACATGTGCATATGTTTCTACTTTTGCTATGGAGGCATTCCATACCGCTGTCTTCTTTTCTATTTGCATTTGTTTATTCTACTCAATCAAATGGTTCATCTACTCTATCCTAAACCACTCTATCTAGTTAGGCACAATAAAGTATGTGGGATCTCTTCGTTTAGCTCTTAGGGCTACAAGCTCTTTTTGTAATTTTAGGATTTCATTTTCTACATGCTCTACCCTTGTCTCTACCATGACTAGTTTTCCTTTGGTAGCTCATATTGTACAATAGTGACATCACTAGGAATGTCAAATAGTGTTGTCATGACGTGCCCAGTTTGCAATAATCTATTGAGTACATCCTCATGGTCAGCAAGAGTCATCAAGGTTTTGGCTAATATTTAAGCATTTCTAGCTCTAGTTAGATCTACTTGTGGCACAACAAGTATATTGAAATATTCTTTAATGTGATTGGTGATCACCTTTGTGACTCTCACTACATTCTGGTGTTGCATTATCACTACTGTGGCTCCTTCTTTAGCCTCAAACATCACTTGGAATGATGCAATGTTCCCAGAGATCTATTATGACCATTGAACCTCTCCTCATGACTATAGTGAGATCTATCCACTTGTTAAATATGTTGAAACTATGGGCTAGATGACACTGTAAATAACTCTATAAAGGTTGTTGTTTTCCCTTGTTCCCTAACTGATGGTTTCTACAACCTATTAGAGATGACTCATTGATGTTCTATAATCTTATGGTTGTGGTGATGGAATTTGTTGTTGTTGCAATTCTTGATATTACAACTATTGCCCTTACTATTTCTCTTATTATTATTATTTCTCTTATTGTTGTTGCTGCTCTTATTTTTACACTTGCTTTTATTCTTTTTCTTATTCTTCATCCTAATCTTTTTTGGGTGGTGCTAGTTTGAGGAATTTTGTGTATGAAGCAGTGTGTGCTCTCCTGGGAATGTCATTAGTGTATCCTAGGATTTTGGTTCACTTGTATAGTGCTGAGTGATGAGTAGACCCTACGCCCAATCATACGAATAACTAAACATTCATGTACGATCCAGTTGAATTCTAAGAATTATAGCTTTTTAAGTACACTAGTCTCTAGGAAGTAACTAACAACTATAATCATTATCTTCTCAATTACACTTGTGAAATGCAAAAGTATGATTAAGTGCAACTAAGGCATACGATTTTTATCATTTTTATGTTTTATATTCTAAGTTGACTAAGAATAAAGAATAAAGAATGAAAGGTATTTAATTGCTAATTTAATCTAACTAGCTAACATTTAACTAATCAAAACATAGCCATCCCTTCCCACTTGTCATACACATCCTAAACACGTTTAATGCTACTGGGTTATCAAATGTTAAGTGTTACTAGGATTACTAAGCACCAAGTTTATGTTCGAAGTGGCCATACATATGTGGTTAATTAATCACTATTTAATCTAAATTAACTAGCTTAATTTAGCTTAATTAATTACTTCATGACCTAAAGAATTAAAGAAAATTACTTAAAATATTAAATATATAAAGGAAATAATTAATCTATTTCAAAGTGCTACAAGGTTTATCAAAAAGCTTGTCTTTATTGTTGCACACACTATTGTGCTCAGGTACAATAGTGCTCGAATAAAAATCCATACACTCTTTGACTCTTACTATGAGCACTTACAAAAATATTCTACCTTTTAAATGACAAAACTGTAAGAGCTTTGCTACAACTATGAGACCTGGGACATGAATGTAGCTAGTGAGTGTGCATTTATAGGCAAAATAGGGAGTCCCATTGATAGGTACACATTAATGGATCAAACCCTATGTCGACAAGATCATGTCGATGGGGTTGCATCAATGGCATCTTGTCAACACAGTCAACCAAACAACTCATAATACCCCCACGATTGAATGAAAACTCATCCTCAAGCTCTTTACAAAATTTGGAAATGTATGGAATTATTGACACACAAAACAAATGCACAACCTACACAACAAAAACTAAGTGCCCAAAGTATACAATTTTACAATAATTACAAAATTTTGGTATTTAGGATGAAAAAATTGAACACCAAGACAAAACTAACAAATACAATTCCTCAAATAACATGAATATGTTGAAGAAGATCAAATGATCCTAAGTGATGGAGGCTCCTAAGGCTCTAAAGGACCTTCTCCTACTTCAGGCACACATGGTGGTTGAGATGGTTGTGGTTGTCCAACAACAACTACAATGTCTTGTGGAAGATGAAAGGCATCCAATAGTACCTTCATCTCCTCCTCCTTTTCCTTGGGATTGTTCATAGTCCACATAGCATTTCAAATGTGGGCTAGGGTGGGAACATCCCAAGGACAAGGCATTATCAAGAACAACTCCTTCATGTTGATAAAATAGGCAGTGCAATATTTGTGTTCAACATTAAATGCCTTGAGAGCATTCTACAACTCTTGGTAGTTGTTCATCCTTTTGGCCAGGTTCTCAGAAGTTGATCTTTGATTAATGAATTGTGCCCTAAGAACCTCAAGTTCAACATTAGCAATCTCAAGCTTTTGTTTGGTCTCCTTATGGGTTTTCAACTCTACCCCATACAAAAAGTACGAGCTAGGCACTTACTTCTCCAACTCTGATCATAGTCATCTAGCAGTCAACATTGCCATGTTTGCATAATAGAGATTGGCAAACTCCATCTACTACATCATCTTCTCAATCTGCAACTCTTTCATCTGAATCTCCACCTTTTTGTAATCATGGAGCTCATCGAAGATAGGCTACCATACATCATCTCTTTCCTTGAGCTGCTAGAGGGCCTCATTGACTTTTACCTTCACCATTTAGATGTGTTTTTCAATGATCTCTTTTTGTAGACTAACATGATCTCTGTAATGGTTCTTAACTCTCTAAAATTTGAGAGCCTTGTTCTTCTAGGTTGCTATCTCTATCACAAAATTTTGATGAAGGGCTCAAACTTCCTCCATGGAGAGATTTCTATTTTTAGTTACTAATTTCCTCAATTCAGTGTTCATTTTGGCAAGCTACTCCTACTGTTGATGGATAAATTCTTACATTTTTTGCTATCACACATCAAGATCTTACATGCAATGATTCTCTACGGTTATGATTTCATTCTCGTGGCATGTCTAAACCAAGTCCTTCTAAATGATGTATGTCTTGGCATTAGCCATGAATTGGTGAAAGATAATTATCTTCTTTGCATTCTTAACCTATTTGAGCCTATCTTGAAGCTATTGAAAAGTTTCATCATGTGTCAATAAAGGTTAAGAAACATAGGATCGATAGGGCGGGCTCTTAATTCAACAATCTCCACAACCAAGTGTTGGTTCTTAGCTTGGGCTATTTTGAGTTGCCCCTCCAATATTAGGTTATTTTCCCTCACTTCAAGTAGCTTCAACTAGGCTGTAATGATGGTATCTAGAAGATCAAAGATATTCAAAATTAGTTGCCTAGTTCATACTAGCCAACCTAGTAACTCATCATGTTGAGCTATACTTAATCTAACATTGATTATTCCTACAAACATCTACATATCTCTGAGTGCATAAACATTTGGAATAGATGTCGTAGATGCATTTAAGGCCTCTATAATTCTATCAACAACCATCCCTAGTACTGTCTCCTACAAACGATGCTACATCACCAAGATAGTTGCCTGCTCACCCTACTCTAGATGTACTAAAAGAGTAGTGGCATTCCTAGAGATTTATAAGAATTACTACTATTGTGAGAGAGATATTATTACCTCTTTGATATCAAGACTCAATCTCACTAGTAGCTACATTCTTTGGGTTAAGAAAATTGGCCCACCTCCCTCCATCTGGTTAATGCTTCGAGCCACTTCATAGAGGTGACTCATCATTGGACGATACATAGATTGGTTTCCATCACTTGTTCTTACTGGTATCTCCTACTCATGCAAGAGCTTCTCTTGGATCTCATACATGCACTAAAGAATAAAGCAAGCCTCCAGCATTGTTTCATGAGTAGCGATGGCGATGGTGGTCACTACTTCTCTTCTATGATGACCTTAGCAGGCACCTTATCTTTCATCATTTTTGCCAAAAGTAGACAAAGTATGTTAGATGACATCATTTCTGTAGTGGGTTATTCCTTCCCTCTTACATAATTTCCTGATGAGGCATGAGAAGGAGAGTGCCTTCCTTCCACATTCATTTTCTTTAAATCACATTTCTATCTCAAGATAGATCAGCTATGAAAGGTTGATGGGGAATTAATCACTTAGAGCAGTACATGCATGAATGGAGAAGGTAGTGATCTTACTTGGCTTCACCATTGAATTGAGGTGGAAGGCCACAATCTTGAAGTATGCACACTCCACCGTGGTGAGGGCGCCAAACTCCATATGATTGAATCCATAACATCGCTACATCCATTTCTTCTTGACATCATGATCTTTCTACATGTGAATTTCTGCAAGGTTGGCTTTGATTTCTACAATGTTTTTCATTGAGTATGACACCTGTTAGCAACCGTTTGGGACGCGACCACCAACGAGTGTCCTCGAACAGGATTTAGGTGCCTGCTGGTCTCTAGCAACACCAAGGCCCAGATACCTCCAAATAAACTTAGTAGTTAATGTGAGTATGTGTGTGTGCTATTGCGGCGTGCGGTTGAGAAAAATGAAATGATTGCGTTGTGTGTAATTGTTGAGAGATTCAGCCAACTTTGCCAAGTACTGTGAGTTGTTGAGAGTTCCTATTTTGTTTAATTGCCTAATCTACGCGGTCCTTATAATACCTACTTGTAACAAATAAAATTTTGCAAAAACATTTGAGCACAACTCCGTGAATCTACTTCTAATTTTCCCCAGAGAAAGAGATAGTTTCACAAGAAAACTAGAAATAGAGCAAGATTCAATGGAAATAGACAGAAAAGAAAGCATATTTGTGTTAAGACCTCAAATATTTAAACAAGGTAAAATGATACGAGTAAACACTTTGCAATAAAGCTATCCCAAATTCAATATCTATGAATTGTTCAAACTTCCAAGGCTCAAATAAGTAATTTCTTCAAGACAATCCTACTACGTTACCAAAAAAATGTTGTGTAAACTATCACGTACGAGACTTCATTCTGGCTAGATAATAGATGTCAAAAATTGCATTCAACAAAACCTTAAAAAGACTTGACAATTTCTGATTGAAATACCACGGAGATTCACTTTAAACATAAAAAGAAGCTATTCTGGTCCCATCAAAATACCAAAGATTTTCTGAACCCTCTTGACTATTGAATCGTTCAACGGGATGACTACAAGTAGAGGCTCTCTTCCAACGATCTCAATAGCAGTTCTTATACGTTGAACAATAATCAAATTTACTACTAAAATGCTCTTAAGGATTTCGAACACAAGCACTTCTATGGCAAAATTTTAATAGAAACTTTTAATCGTACAACAAGAACAATAAGAGCAATCTAAAAATCCCAAAATTACTTGCCAAGGATGATACTATCTAAACCACTAGCTAAAAAATTTAAACAAAATAAAAATAAAACATAACTCACAGGACTATGACAAAGAGGCTGAAATCTTTTCTTTAGCAAGCCATCTTACAAGCAATCTTTCATAATGTGTGACTCCAAGTGTGACCCCAAGTGTGGTCAAGTGTGTGATATCTTTTCTCTTACCCCTGAAGCCTTTTTATAGGGTTCATAAGGTAGTTACATTCTAAAATATCTTAGCTAACTTTTCTCCCAAGTAAGGAGGTTAATTACTTGCCCAAAAAGTTAGGAGATTACTTGCCCAACAAGTTACGAAGTTGTAACTTCTATAACTTCTATAGGAAGTTATTAGAATTAGAGAAATTTATGTCATAATTGGCAAGTGTCCTAAGAGAAAATATCCCATGAATTGCACTAAGCGTAGCAATGAATGCCCTCCTTTCTGATGTACTCGGTAGCAAGGTGTGCAGACCAGAAAGCTACGCTGATGTCATGTCATGCGACAAACAGTTCCACATTGGCATTCAAGCTGACGTTGTCACCATAGATCTCACACACACGAAATTTTTTTGTTAAACTTGTGCACATGCTTACCTTCACCACCTACAACCCTCCGCCATTTTTCGTCAACATTGCCAAAACCCTCCGCCATTACTGCTCATGTCTAATCCATGCTCCGGAAATACCACGCCAATCTCACAGTTTAGCTAGATTAGGGCACAGTATCATTGTCCATTTTTTGTTTGAATTTTCCTTTACGCTAGGGTTCGTCAATAATGGAGGTTTTGCAGGATGATTTGATTCAGACTTATGTGATGCTATTAATAATCACATGCGGCACCGAGATGGAGACAACGATGGCCACGACGAAGGTGGACATGACGGAGGCGCTGGAATGCCGACAAATTTCTCGTTCTCCGATGGATGCAGAGATCATGAAATAGGCGATGGAGGTGCAGGAGTAGTCTCAACGCTGTCAACCTTAGCATCGTCTAGGGATATATCCAACATCATCATTGTCGTCGTCGTTGTCAGTGGCCTGTAATGGCTTCGTCGCCAGCAGCTTGTCGCTATGTAGGAAGAAAAATTGGAGAAATGGAGTTTGTGCAGCAAGTGTTCGACAGAATGTCTATAGTAAATGATTTGAATTTGTATAATATCCTAGTCTGGATTTTGGTATGGGATTTTTGCCCGCAGTAGTTGAAATTATTAATGATAATGATTGTAGTCTGTCAACATTAAGAAAAATAAATTTCAGCAAGAAGCTTCGGCTTCGGAATGGGTTTCCTGCACTTAAGACGGTGCCATGTAGCCTTGCATTGTACCACAGAAAGAGTGAAGCTATTCCATGAAATGGTAAAATATGCCAACAACACCAAAATGTCTTTGATTTTGACCATTGAACTAGCCTTTCGATTATTCTATAAGAGATATGTCTCTCCCATGTACCACTCTCCAATGGAAGTCATTGTGGGCCACATGGGAGAGTTCTGCAACTAAGCTTTGACTTTTGGTGGCGTGAACTCTAAGAAAGGTCAAAAGTTTAATTCTTCAAGTATCAATTTCTAAACCTCCCTATTTACAATCTACCTAAGATAAGCTTCTATCAAGGTCACCTCAAGGTTCGGTCTTGGTTTGGGTGTCTCATCTCGATGAGACTATTCTGTTGTCATAGCTTCTTTGGGAATTTTTCAAATAGATTCCACTTCAAGCTCCTCCCAAAAAGGTCCCATTACATAGGTCTCTACTTACTCATGGTCTTGTTCTTGGCCCATTCTTGTTTGTGGTCATTTTTCCCTTAGTTAAGATGGTTCTCCTTCCTATGCGTGCTTTTCCTTAAGTGTTATCTATGGTCACAACATAACCAAGGATTAGCAATCAATATGTAACTTATAACATTTAGTACCTTTTTCATTGGATGGTTACACTAAGGCTAAGTTTGGACCATGGAATATTGATTATTGTATTATTATTTTGATGATTTTTAACTTAGAGCATCACGAAAGCTTGTTGGAGGGGTTTAACTCTAATAATTTGATGTTTTAATGTTGGTTTCTTTGTTAAACCTTTATGGGAGTTAGAAAATTTTTGAAAAATTTTGCATAAAAAAATATAAGGTTTGTGGCTACCATAATAAAGAGCTTATCTTTGATAGCTAAAGGGTCAAAGAATTGAGTGAATCAAACAAATGGATAGGAAGATATGGCTCTTAGAAGGTTCTGGGCTCTAAAAATTTCAAAAACTTTCTCCTCATTTATAAGAAAATGTGAAAAATGCCAAGTGTTTCCATCTATTTATAGGTGGGTGGATCCCTACATCAATGAGATCCCATATACAGGGTCCCATTTATGTATGGACTCTATCGATGGGTACCTGTCCATGGAGCTTATGCCCAAAATTTCCACATTAAATATCATCAAAAATACAAGGAATTTTCTTGTGAGATTGGTATCTATGAAGAGCTAGAAAAGCTATGAACATGATGGAATACTTGGAGAAGGCTCATGAATGCTTGAAACTTGAAAAATTTAAGAATGAAATTTATTGGAGAAGATTCCTTAAGAAGCACACAATTGGATGCATCAATGGAGTGCAAAAAAGATTTGATTACAGAAATGCCTAAGGATAAGAAACTTAACTAGTCCAATCGAGAGATATGCAAGTGGATCCTCCCCATAGCAGGCACATGCCCTTTTTACCCTTGAATAACCTCAACTAAGGAGTCCATGAGCCCCACAATTGATTAATGGTTATGAAAGGTTGAGGACTGAATTTAGAAGTATCTATCTAAGAATTTTAACACATCAAAATAAGACATTAAACAAAAGCATGGAGATCAGTAGTGAGGTGAGTTGATGAAGTGTTTGATGGTCATGGCGTCTACTAGGCCATGTATACTGGACCCCGTATACGTAGCCACATCTATACACAGCCCCGTCGATGCGGCCCCATCGATGAGGCCCCGTCGACGCATCCTTCCATGAGTCGATCTGGCCCCGTTTACAAAGCACCTATTTCAGTCTATAAATAAGTGGCCTCCTGCCACTCTTAGGTATCTTTTTGTCATTTGTAACAAAGCTCTTGCAGTTTGTTTCCACAAGAGTTATAATATTTTCCAAGTGCCCGCAGTAGGTGTAAGAAAGGTGTCTGGCTCTTTATTCGAGCGCTAATGTACTTGAGCCCATTGGCGTGAATGGCAATAAAGATGAGCTTTTCAATCATTCCTTGTAGCAATTGGATTTAGTTATTTAATGAATTTAATAGTTTAAATATTTCTATGCTTAATAGTTCTTAAGTTTATCTTCTTATTATTTTAGTTGCTATTGCTCCCTTATAGTTCGTAGGAACCATAAGTACAACCATCTCAAACATAAACCCAACACTTGGCAACCCAGTGACGCTTAACGTCTAGTAACCCAATAGTGGCTAGGGGATGCTTAGGATGTGCACGGAAGATGGGATCGAATACTTATGCCAGGCATAATTAAGATATAGATTAGGATAATTATAGATTAGATAATATTTCATTCCTTACGTTCCATACCTTAATTAGACGCCAAAAGATAAAGTAAAAATCCATAAAAATCAGTTGCCTCAATCTCACTTAACCATCGCAATTAGAACATCACAAGTGAGGTTGAGAGGACAACAACCATTCTAACAAAGGGTTTTTCTGGTTAAAGGTCTGGTGTATGTTAAGTGCTTACAATCTATGGAATTCGACGGAGTCGCGTGTGAACGTCCATGATTCGCATGGTTGGGCATAGGGGTACCTAGCCGCTCATCATTGGCATCGTTGCTGGGGACTGTTAGTCTTACATGCGTCATTTAACCTTAGCAAAATTATTATTTATGTCATTGGAATGGACCCAGGATAGTAACATTTATGCATGCTAGGCGAATTAAGCAAAAAGTAAGGTACACCGATTAAATGGATCATCTGACATCCAACATGTCTTCTCACAGGCGAGATGTATCCAACCCACCGGTGCCACAAGAATGTTAGGTGGTATACAAGCATCTAGATGAATAAGTCCCTAACTTCACATTCATCCTACATTAGGATGAGCATCTGCGGTGGCGGGACATGGAAGGTAGCATCACACTACCACCTGACCAATCGGCTCCTGAAATGTTGTTCCACAATCTTACCAAACTAGGCATCCAAGACCACGATATGGAGTATGTCATGGAGGACCATGACTACTAGGACTATCGTCCCACTGAGGCCTAATGAGCACGAGATCAATAGCAGGTAGAATGGTACGAACACATGAAGGGAAAACAATTTAGTAACCCCTTATTCTTGCAAGGGATGCAGGACGATGGGGAGCCTATATTTCATGACTCCCATTCAGCTGAACTTCCCTTGGGGCATCAGATCCTTTAGTTTATCATCCAAAATAAGCAATCAAGTGATCGAGATCCCCAAAAGGATGGAGGGTCACATCAGAAAAGTCACGACATAGGCAAAGATGGGCAAAAAGATTGAGGTCGTTGCCAAAGTAGAGGGGGAGATTAACACTAGGGTGGTGGTGATCCCTCTCCCTCTTCTCCATCCTCTGACTCCCCACTACCTTCATCCAGTTTAGACTCTAATCATAATTATGGTAGAAAGGAGCGAGGTGATGGTGGTCGTAAGGACCGAAAGGAACAACGTGAGGAAGCGCGTGACCAATTGCACGAGCCTCACCATCATGAAAGGAGGGGCAGCCAAAATCATCATAGACACCGTGGCACTTAGCAGGACTATGACTTAGATGAACCATTGCTGGCTACTCGGAGCATGCGTCATATCGCCGAGGCAGTTCAGATCCCTAGTAGGCACTTGAAGGATAGCTGGATCAAACGCATTGATATGAACAACATCCCCAGGTTTGAAGGGGGATAAAATTGTGATCCGTAAACTCACTTGCAAGCATTCCATGATGCTTGCACCCTGTAGAATATTGATAATGATTGGTAGAAGCTTAAGCTGTTCCCTTGCACACTCATCAAGAAAGCAGAAAGTTGGTATCGGTCTTTGGAACTGGAGTCAATCAGAAGATGGAGTACGATGCTTGAGATTTTCAATGACAAGTATCAAACGTACTCCACAGTCATGAATCTGAGACATCAAATCCAAGGTTGGAAACAAGAAAGTCATGAACCCTTGGATGTAGCCATGAGCAAGTACTATTCATTGCTACATCGATGCCCTAGTCATGGCTACTCTTAGCAAGCACAGTTTCACCATATCATTGATGGGCTCTGCTTTGAAATGAGAAAGACCCTTGGCATGTACACTAGGGATGATTATTAGAACTAAGGGCCCATCAACTATAGTGCCTCATTGAGCAAGTGGCTAAAGAAGAGGGGGAACTCAAAAAGAAGGAGAGTACAGAAGAGTTCAATCGGGATCCCTCCATCAAAAAGAGGGAAGTCCAATTTTGTGAAGATGAAGGGGAATCACCACTGAAAGTAGCGGTGAATAGAAAAACCTTTCCCTTACAAAAGTTTGCATCTAAAATATCAACAAAGGTTGACAAGATGTGGGACTCTCTAGATGAAAGATTTCAAAGTATTCTAAAAATTGCATAGGAGTCCAGAGAGCAAGGTAATGATCGTGATCAGCGTAAGAAGAAGGAAGCTAAACGTGCCCATCATAAGGGTAAGGGCAAAGTTGTTGTAGAAGAACAGGTTGTAGACTCTAATAGAGAGGAAGATGATGAATGTGGCATATGCCAATACAAACATCCTAAGGGGTGTTGTCTTGAGGTGTCACATCTTCAAGAGTCTGGGGTGTACACGTTGAACCCTCGTTTGGCACAAAGGCAAACACCCCAAAGGTTGCCTTATCCATAAGGAAATTCTAGGCAGTTCCACCAGCAGTAAGAATATTATCCAAGTGGAGCACCACCGCAACCTTATGAACACCTTAAGTAGTGGCAACACCCACAAGCGTGGGGGATGCCACCTCCAAGGCAACAGTATCCTTACCGATAGCTAGACCCCTATGGGTACTACGTTCAGCAACCAGTCTCTCCATAGGACTCTTCCAATCACGCAACATTTCAAAATTATTACCATCCCCCAGAATATTTCTGACCACAATCTCTATCACCCAGGGAGGAAAGCCCACATCTTTACTATCCTCCATCACCTTCCCCTACCACTCCTTCTCCACAACATCCCACTCAGCTACCACCTGCTCCACCTATGCAAGGGGAGATACTACCATAGCCACAGCAAAGAAACACTACGAGGTTTGTCAACCTACAACTGGCACCTCAGCCGAGTGGACCGAAACCCAAACCACGAAAACATCCTTTTTCTGACCTAACAATCTGAACATACCCTCACATACACCTGTGGCTAGTGCCTTTGAACTTCAAACCACCTCCACTATTCCACCACTTGAGCAGTCTTCAAATCAAATGCCCTCCAACGTACAAACAGTCATGCTCACACATGCTGTGATTGACTGGATAAAGGCATGACACCTTCCCCAGAAATTGACTGATCCAAGAAGTCCCCTCATCTATCTTCAGGTGGTAGGGAATGAGCCATGTAAAGCTCTTTTAGACTTAGGGTCAGGAGTCAATTTGATCTCACATGACATGTACAAGAATTAGAACCTACCCCCATTGAAAAAGAGCAACATTCGACTCAAGCTAATAGACCAATCCATTACTGTTCCCTTGGAATTGGTGGAATACATTGTGACCACCGTTTGTGGCTGGTCTTATCCTATTCATTTCCTTGTCATCTGTGTGGAGAATTATAAGGGAAACTTTCCTATCATAATGGGAAGAGCCTGGCTTAGCATGATGGATGCAAGACTAGGACTTCGAGATCTTTCCCTTGAAATTTCAAAGGAAAATCCTTTTGGGAAGATCGAGAAGAAGCGTGTTCCATGCATTA
>MNCI01005256.1:249342-275487 GCA_015680685.1 Gnetum montanum | reverse complement strand
ACCATTGCAGGGCACCGTTATTATAGCTTTTTGGATGGTTATAGTGGCTATAACCAAATCTAAATTGCATCAAAAGACTAGGACAAACAACTTTCACAAGTCCATGGGGGACTTTCGAATACAAGAAGATACCTTTTGGCCTGTGTAATACGCCTACCACTTTCCAACGCCTTGTCCTCAGCATCTTCCAGCAACAAATTGGTAATGGGGTAGAAGTCTTCATGGATGACTTCTCTACCTATCAGGCCACATTTGAGCAAGCCTTGGACCACCTTGAGTAAGTTCTGAAGAGGTGTGTAGACACTAATCTATGGCTCAATTGGTAGAAAAGCCACTTGATGGTCCAAGAAGGCATTGTGCTGGGGCATCGTATCTCACAGATAGGGATTAGCGTGGATCCTGAAAAGATTAGGGTCATCCAAGGAATCACTCGATAGCCAAGCACTGTAAAAGATGTTCAGTCATTCCTTGGCGACATTGGTTACTACCGGTGCTTCATTGAAAATTTCTCGAAGATTTCCAAGTCATTGGTAGAACTCACAAACAAAGATGCTCCGTTCATCTGGACCAACGAATGTGAATTTGCATTCCAATTTCTTAAACAAAAACTCATAGAGACTCCAGTTCTATGAGCACCTGATTGGTCCAGGCCCTTCCACATCATGATGGATGCATCCAATTATGCCTTTGGAGTTATGCTTACACAGTGTGATGATCAAAAACATCCATACTATATCCACTATGCAAGCCGTAGCATTGTGAGTGCTTAGCTTAACTACACCACCACTGAAAAGGAATTGATGGTGATGGTGTTCACCTTGGAAAAATTCTGATACTATGTGCTCAGATACAAGGTGTTTGTGCATACTAACCATAGTGCTATCCAGTTTCTGATGAACAAACCAATGGTGAGCCCCCACATCATCCGGTGGCTAGTGATTCTTCAGGAGTTTGACCTCACCATGGTAGATTAAAAGGGAACCGAGAATGTGGTTGCTAACCACTTGTCTCAATTGTGATGGGATGATGCAAAAGAGGAGGAGTCCCTCTCCGACCAATTTCCAGATGAACTCCTCTTCACAGGCGCGGTCGATTCGTAGGTGCCAAAAGAATCACCTTGGTTCAGTGACATCCTCACCTATCTCACAACTCAAGAGTTGCCCAAGGAGTGGGACCATCGGCAGAAACAATAGTTTCTTCATAAGACCAAGTACTTCATGGAAATCAATGGTCACCTTTATAAGTTGTGCGTAGATGGCCTGGTCCGATGGTGTGTCCCTAATGATGATACACTATGCGTCCTCCAAGATGCTCACGAGGGCCCTTATGAGGGCCACTATGTTGGATGTTGCATAGCCATTAAGATCCTACTTGTAGGATATTACTGGCCCATAATTTTCAGGGACACACAATGATTCGTCTACTCCTGTGAACGATGCCAATGAGACAGTGGTATGACTGCACAGACGAAGGGACCTCAACAGTGGATCCAACCACTAGAGCCCTTAGACATTTGGGGCATTGACTTCATGGGGCCCATCACACCCTTGTCCAATGAAAAGGTGTACATCATTGTAGCTATGGACTACTGTACATATGCAGAGGTGGATGCTGTCATCGAATGTTCTTCAAACACCGCCACACGATTTGTCCAACAGCAAATCGTCAACAGGTTTGGAGTGCCACATGCACTAATCTCAGATAATGGGACTCATTTCATGAGTGTCACTTTTCGAAAACTCATAAAACACTTGGGGGGTCACTCATAAATTTACAACACCCTATCACCCCCAAGTCAACAGGCAAACCGAAGTCACCAATAGGGAGATCACCAAGATCCTCACCCGCACCATCAGCAAATATAGGAGGGATTGGAGCACCAAACTCAACAATGCTCTCTAGGCCTATCGCTCCACTTGGAAACTTCCTGTAGGGTACTCTCCCTATGAGTTAGTGTACAGAAAGTTACCAAAACGTCCAATCGAGGTAGAACTCCAGACACTATCCACAGCTAGTGACCTAGGTCTTGACCTACCACTAGCACAACGTGAATGACTTATCAACCTAAGTGTGCTAGATGAGAATCAATTAGTGGCCCTATCTTCAAATGAGATCCACAAGGCCTATAATAAAAAACGTCATGATCTGAGGATTCGGAAGGTCACATTTAGATGTGGAGACAAGATGTTGTATTGGAACCCCACACATGTATCACAACCGACCAAGTTTCAAATGCTGTGGGAGGGACCTTACATTGTCTCTGAAACCTTCCCATCTAGGGCCTTACTTATCCACAAACTTGAGGACCCCACATGGATGCAATTGGTCAACTGGCAACAACTAAAACCTTTTTGTGAGCTCCACTTAACTAGTGCTACCACCTCATCATCACCAAGACAGCATCGCTCCATATTTCACATCTCCTCCTTTCCGCCCAATCGTGGGGGAGACCGTCTTCCATGCTAATCCATTCCACTACACCCCTCACTCTTTTTGGAATTTTTTGTTTTACACTTTTTTTTTCAACATCGTTCATATGTTTGCCAATTCTTGCTAATTTTTCCTTTCTTAAATTATTTTTCCATTTTCTTTGTTGTTTATCTATGCATATGTGTGTGTTTAATTTGCAATTGTTTGCTAATAAGTTATCTTATTGTTGTCAGGTGTCTAGCGTGGATGGTTTTCATTATGATAGGCCTTGTACAATAGTCCACCTCATTATCTCGCTCCTACCTTCGCATTATTGTTCTTGGAATTTACATCTATTTTTCATCTCATAAACTCAGCAGTGAGTCCACGTCACCCACCCATCCACCAACTTCATGGTTTTCCTTCCTTTGGGAACATGCAACCCCTTCACTTAAAAACATTGTAATTAATGTGTGACTTGTGTAGTTCCCAGAGTCAAGGATGACCCAATGGTTTGAATCGGGTGTGACTTCAAGGGGAATGCAACATTCGTCGTCTTCTCCCATCCCCTGGGTTGTCGATGTGTCCTTATGGATTTCTTACCACTCCACGTCCTTCTCTATAAGGAAGTCATTGGGAAATTTGACCTTGCATGGTGTGGTCCTCACCAAAAAAATTCAAAAAAAACAAACAAATAAACATGAGGATTCAAAGCACACCCCTTGGTCAAATGCATGCAAATAAGCATTGGTCTTTGCATGGTGTGGTTCCCACAAAATAACAAGAAAATGAAGAAAATAAAATCATCACTATGTGGGAATTCAAAGCACACCCCTTAGACCGCCTCTCACAGGCCACCAAAATGAGTTATGGGACTCACCCTATCCCCTCTAACTTAGCCCCGTTTCACTTCCTTCTTCTCATGCCTATTGGAGTGGTGGTTTCCTATGGGTACACTCTGCTACTTAGTGGATGGATGGGGCTTCGCCTATTGTTGTGAGTTCACTATATGTGGTTGGTTTTGGGTCTAAACTCAGGCACGGTCCTACCGAGTCACTTAACCACAACTTCACATGGGGTTTCATGTGACCAATGATTGGAATTCCACTCCTCTCATCTCTCTCTCACTCATTTCTCTACCGAACTCACCTCACTTCCCATATTATGTTTTGAAAATTCGTCTTGATTTCCATGTACTACTAATGCCTTGGCGGGATCTCTTGGGTCGGAGTATTAACTTGCAAGCTCCATTTCCTAACCCTGGGGCCCACGAACTTCGATGTTGAGGATATGCAAGGGCTACTAAGGCTACCGCATGCTATGGGGAGGACCCACTAGCGTATTCCTGGTCCCACTTGTTAGTCTCTGATCCTTTTGATTTTGTGGTTGATTGTTTTAATGGTCCCATCGCTCGATTTCCTCACCACAGAGTTCTTTCTCATCACGTTTTCCTACTTTTGACTATTTGTCTAGCTCAACTCTCTTTCCTCTTATCCTCAGCCATGTTCCGGGTCTCTCACGCTCTTCAACTGCCCTAATTTGGCATTTTAAATTCATCGTTTCAAGCTTTTTATGGGTTGTTCAACGCTGGTCAATGAGTGTGACCCCCTACGTATACATGACCCTGTGTATGCGAGGCCCCATATACACAGCCCCCTGTGTATACGCAGGCCCGTCAACATAGTGCCTAACCCCTATATATACGCCTACTACACTTTAGATTTTCATCATTTTGCAAACAAATTGGGGGGAGATTTTATCATTTTTTCTACCTAACTTCTTCCCAAGCACCTACATTCCATCGTGCATCCGCATCAACTGATCCTTGTCCTATTAAGCACCCAGAGGTATGCTCTTAGTTGTGGGGGGGTGAAGCCTATGTGAAATTTAATTAATTAATTAATTAGTTAGTTAGTTAATTAAGACTTTGCACCTCAAAGGGAANTGGGTTAGAGCCAAAAACAACAAGGGATGAGTTGAAGTTTAAATTNGGATAGATTCCACATTAGGTCCTTCGTGGGCCAGTTGCATGAGAGCCCTCCGTGTGCTCTAGTTGTTGCATGCCTCGTCTCCTTCCCATTCGTGGATGCTTGTCCCTTGGTTGTGATGGTCCTTCGCCCCTTCGATGCCTCGGTTTGGGTGCCATCTACCATCAAACATAACCACCCATTAGACTGTGCATAAGTAGCTCAAAATGGTCCTTATATACCTTCTCAGTTTGACTAGGTTATGTTGTTGTCACGGGCATTAAATCCAATAGAGTGTTAATTCATGGGTTAGAGCCAAAAACAACAAGGGATGAGTTGAAGTTTANGGGATAGCACCAAGGCTTGAGGTCACCCTAACCCAAGCCTGTATTGATGCTATCAAGCCACGAGAAGTGCAACGGATGGTCCTACAAGAGCCAAACTTTAGACCATTTCTCAAAAATGCACCAGAAGATGTGAGACTCCAATTGCAAAATTCTCCTATGTGGCTGATCATCACAACCAGTGGGGAATGGTACCTAGGAGAAACCTATCTCTTCTGGACAAATCAGCAACTGGGTTCCAAAGTAAGGATTAAGGACATTTATGTCTCTTACTCTGTAGAGGCAATAGCGCAAGCTCTATGGTTGCTAGAGACTAGAGTAGATGTGGCAGAGATTCCAAAACAAGCAGACCTTGAGGTAAAATGGGAGTGGATTTGGCAGTGCTATGGGGTAGATCACAAGGAGTTTGGCATCTTAACCACTATGGAGAGGGTGTATTCAAAGATCACGTCTTACCATCTAAACCCAACAGTAAGACCCAGTAAAATCGCAGCCTTCTCCGCTCATGCCTGTGCCACCTTGAGGGGAAAATTTCTAATGAGTCTTCCACAGTTGATATTCTTGGAAATTGAAAATAGGTTTGCTGAAAGCGAACGTGGAAGACGAGCTCTCCCCTTCCCCTACCTAATTAGAAAATTGTGCAAATGGGCAGGGATAGCATGCTACGCCAATGATATACTCCGACACATCCCGATTGCCTCATGGTGTGAAATAATGAAAGATAGAACTCCTTCCACTACACAGACAGAGGAAGAGCAGCAACCACCTCCACCACCTACACAAACAACAAGGTCGGGTTTGCAAACTATCACAGAACACATTTGCGAAATCCGACAATCGCTCTTGAGCTAGCAAGAGCAATCTGGTAGGACTAGGAAAGGGGAAGACCCTTCAGTTTATTGGCCTGCAATGAGCCACCTGGAGCAAGTGGCTCAATCAGTCAATTTGTTAGAAAGAGCAGGGTCGATGTTCTCTGCCGCCCGAACACAAGTGCCAGAAAGAATAGATCTTAGCATCCGAGAGGTAACTATATTAACCCAACAGCTATTTCTTGAGATTTCAAGGAATGCTGCTACCTTCTCGGTATGCTTGGAGAATGGTGAAGGGGTGACAGTCCTAGTGATGTAGCACCAGGGATAGGAGATTGCAGCCAAAGTGGTTACTGATACAATTGCTATGGTTCTCAACACACCGGCAATGCCTGTACTAGATGTACATGGGCTTCAAGATGTACAGGTAGCCGTTGGAACTTTATGTAGCAAGATGGATGCAGCACAACATGAAGAGCTATTGGACCGATTGGTGGGAACCAGGCAACGGCTTCTGGATGTCTTTGACCTTCCAGATAACATAACTGCAACCCAGTCGGAGTTGCTTTCGGCAAGGGGTAAGAGCCTCATTTTGGAAGGGCAACTTGAAGTTGCTCAAGCCACTTTTCAATGCTTGGCAATGGAAGTGGCCCAGTTAAGAGCCCAACTTGTCAATCCAACTCTCCTCAACCATGAGCTCGCCAGAGATGAAGCTTTTCAACAGCTTTAGGTTAAACTTCAAATAGTTGAGGATGAGAGAGAGTCAGCAATCTTTGATAAGGCCTTGGCAGATGCATAGACATATCATTTAGACAAGGAATTGGTAGAGGTTCACCAAGAAAATGTCAAGTTGACTGCGGAGGTCCATCACCTGTGGAATGTTGGTGTTGAAAACGAGCACATGAAAAATTTTATTCACCAACAATAGGAAGAGCTAGCCAGGGTGAGTGCTAATGTAAGAAGGTTGGCCGTTGAGAACCAAAATCTGTACATGGAGGAGGTTTGAGCTTTGTGACAGAAATCTACTATCGAAATTGCCACTTGGAAGAATGAGGCCCTGAAATTTGAAAAGGTCAAAAATCATTACAGGGACCAAGTGGGATTACAAAAGGAAGTAAATGAAAAATAGATTCAAGTCGCGAAGGCTAAGCTGAACCAAGCGCTCCAGCAGCTTCGAGAAGGAGGCAAGGTATGGCAACCTATCTTTGATGGGTTGAATGCCTACAATCAAGCTGAAATCTACCTCAAAGAGCTGCAGATTGATGAAATGACAAAATATATGGAGCTTGCCAACCTTCGCTAGCAAACCTAGCTATGCTCACAGCTAGGAGGTCACGGTCTGACCTAGAGAAATAAGTGGCCACCTTGTATTCTTTATACGAGGGTGAGTTCCAAGTGCATAAAGCGACAAGGCAAAAATTGGAAACAGTAAACGCAAAACTCGAGGTTCTTTGCATGAGTTTTGAAGGATAGTGTGTGATCGCGGAGAACTTGGCCTATTGAATGAATGACTACCAGCAACTGCAAACATCAATTTGAGCATTCAATATCAAATAAAAATAGTTCGTAGCCTGGTTCGTCAATTTGAAAGAGCTCCTTCCTGCACTGCCATGACCTTGGGAGGTTCTAGTTCCAGCACACATTGGTGAAGCTACCTGGATAGTGAATGATCCCAGAAGCAAAGAGGAAAAAATGAGGGCCCTCTTGGAGGCTTTTTAGCTACCTCCAAAAGTTGCAGCTACTGTGGGACAGCCATCATTCATGCCATTGCCGTCGCATGGGTCAAAGGCTGGTGAAGGTCCATCAGACCCACCACCCCCAAGGCCGGTGTGATCTTCTTTGGCAATTTTTGCATCCTTCTACACGGCAGAGACTCCAGGTGTTCAATTTTATCTCTAAACACCACCATTTTTGTAATTTGTCCTCCTCTATACACTTGGGCACTTGGTAAAATTAATGTTGTGTCATGTGTGTATGTGTGTCAAGTCATGTGTGTTGTAAATAAAAGTCCATACCTTCCAAATTGTAAGAGGAACTGGAGGACAATTTTTCACTTAGTTGTCGGGGTATGATGAAGTCTTTGATGGTCGCAGGGTCTACTAGGCCACATATACAGGACCCTGTATATGCAGCCGCGTCGATGTAGCCTTGTTGACGTGGCCTCATTTACATGGCACCTATTTCGGCCCATAAATAAGTGGCCTCCCACCACTCTTAGGTATCTTTTTATCATTTGTAGTGAAGCTCTTGTAGTTTGTTTCCACAAGAGTTAGAATATTTTCCAAGTGCCCACAGTAGGTGTAAGAAAGGTGTCCAGCTCTTTATTCGAGTGCTAATGTACTTGAGCCCATTGGCGTGAATAGCAATAAAGACGAGCTTTTCGATCATTCCTTACAGCAATTGGATTTAGTTATTTAATGCATTTAATAGTTTAAATATTTCTATGCTTAATAGTTCTTAAGTTTATCTTCTTATTATTTTAATTGCTATCGCTTGTTTATAGTTCATAGGAACCATAAGTACGACCATCTCGAACATAAACCCAACACTTGGCAACCCAGTGACGCTTAACATCATGTAACCCAGTAGTGGCTAGGGGATGCTTAGGATGTGCATGGAAGATGGGATCGGATACTTATGCCAGGCATAGTTAAGATATAGATTAGGATAATTATAGATTAGATAATATTTCATTCCTTACTTTCCATACCTTAATTAGACGCCAAAAGATAAAGTTAAAAGCCATAAAAATCAGTTGCCTCAATCTCACTTAACCATCACAATTAGAACATCACAAGTGAGGTTGAGAGGACAACGACCGTTCTAACAAAGGGTTTTGCTGGTTAAAGGTCTGGTGTATGTTTAAGTGCTTACAGTCTACAGAATTCGACCGAGTTGCATGTGAACGCCCGTGATTCGCATGGTTGGGCGTAGGGGTACCTAGCCGCTCATCATGAGTTATGAAAATCATTGATGGATAAGAGAGGAAGTGGAATGGAGTTTCAAATCATGATCACATGAATCCCTTCATGAATTTTATGGTTAAATGACCTAATAGAGCCTATCCTTAGTCTAGATCAAAACCAACCACATTCAATGACTTTGCATCACCACTCTAAGACTAGTCCATCATCTTAAAACATAAGAATCCTCCCATCAATCAATCACTATTCCTTAATTGAGAAGAAAAGAGAAGCAGAAAGTAAGAAAAGGTCTTAGTTAGAGGGGATCTTTAGGCATGGATAGCATATCTTTCTAATCTCATAACTAGTGCTTGTAGCTCATTATTTTATCTAAGGGATGTGCTTTGAATTTCCATCATTTCATTTTTTTGAATTTTATGTTTTTATGGATTTTTAAGATGGGAACCACACCATGCAAAGACTTATTTAACTTCCTATTATTGGT
The DNA here is from genome assembly GCA_015680685.1 of Gnetum montanum. NCBI lineage: Eukaryota > Viridiplantae > Streptophyta > Gnetopsida > Gnetales > Gnetaceae > Gnetum > Gnetum montanum. The sequence continues at coordinate 266,550 of MNCI01005256.1, read as the reverse complement.
CAATGTAGAATGGTAAGAAATCCATGAAAACACTTATGTACTCAAGTAAGTAGAGAGGTACAAAGAGCTTTGAATCCCCTTGAACTCACAATCTATTCAAACCTTTGAATCTTTTCCAATTTTGGAAACTACCAAGGTCACAAGTTCATTAAATTTTTATTAATGAAAAAGGGACCTCATATTTTCAAAATAAGGAAAATCATAGAGTTTTTGGATGGGTGGATGACATGGACTCACTAATTGTTCCATGAAGAAGAAACTTTTTCTTAGTCATTAGTCATCAAACTTCAAAAATAGAAACTAGACATTAGCAATCAAAGACATTAAATCCATACCACCATTAGCAAATAGCTACAGCATCACTAGGTCCTATTGGCAACAAAACATCTTATTAGAAAACCAGAAGAAAAAATCATACCAAAATGAAGTAAAATATAAAAGAAATTGTAAAATATTCAAGAAAGTAAAAATGTACTATTTATGTTATAAAATAAAAATTGGAAAAATAACAAAGTATAAAAATAAAAGGTATAAAAACAAAGAAAGTATAAAACAAAAAAGTAAAAATATTGAGGAGCCATTGATATGGTTACCACATAAGGCCATCTTCCCCATGACTAATTTGAAAGGAGGAGATCCAAAATATTGAGTGAGGTTGTTCATCTGATGAAGTGTTGCTTGCACTGGCTTACTTGGGCTCATGGAAAGGTTTTACTTATTGCATATTAACTAACTACTTTTTGTTTAGGCTTTTAGGTTTGTAGATCAACATGACCCCAAAAGAAAAGGTTTCATAAATGATATAAGGCCCTTTCTACAATGTTTGAAACTTAGTTCGTTGAGGTACATGTGTGAGGTGCTAGTAGAGGACCTTGTCTCCATGTTCAAATTTAACTTTTCTAATCCTAAGATCATGGTGTTTTTTGTTGAATGCCTTGTGCACTTTATTCAAGAACAAGAACACCAATTGATTCTCATCTAGCACATTGAGGTTGATCAATCTCTCTTTTTGTGCTAGGCTTAGGTCAAGATCTAAGTCATAGGTTGTTAAAAGTGTACAAAGCTTGGATTGAATGGGAAGAGGTAGATGTTTTCTATACACTAGCTCATAAGGTGAGTAGTCTATAGGAAGTTTCCATGTAGAGTAGTAGGCCTAAAGGGCATCATTGAGTTTCATGCTCTAGTTTCTCCTATATTTGCTAATTGTTCTTGTTAAGATTTTTGTCATCTTTCTATTGGTGATTTTAGCTTGACCATTAGCTTGGGAGTAATAGGATGTTGTTACTTTATGTTTGGCCCCCAACTGTTGCATTAGCTTATGAAAGGTAGTGCTTGTAAAGTGAGTACCATTGTCAGAAATCAATGCACATGGCACTTCAAGCCTATTTATAATAGTTTGTTGTATAAACTAAGCAGTAGTGGAAGATGTATAGTTAGTGATAGTTATTGCTTCTACCCATTTGATACAATAGTCAAAAACAATTATTATGTATGTCCTTCTATTTGATATGGGCATGATGGGACCCATGAAGTCTATGCCCCAAATGTTGAAGGATTCTAATGGTTGGATCCACTGTTAAGGCCCCTCCATTCAAGTGGTCATTCCGCCATCTCATTGATAGTGTTCACAAGAGCAAATGAATTATTGAGTATCCCTAAAGATTGTTGGCCAATAATACCCTACCATGAGGATCTTAATGGTTTCGATTCTCCCTACATAGTGATCCCCACAAAGGCCCTTATGAGTGTCTTAGAGAACTCACGATTGATCCACATCAGAAACACACCAATGGACTAGGCTATTAGCACATACCTTGTAAAGGTGTCTATTGATCTCCATAAAGCATTTGGCTTGATGAAAAAACTATGTTTTATTTCAATGGTGTAACTCTTGTGACATCTCTTAAGTGAGAATATAAGTGAGGATGTCATCATACCACATAGGTTCAATCGACACTTGTTCATTTATTACACCAACAAGAAGGAGTTCATTAGGGAACTAATTAGAAAGTAGGCTCTTGTTTGCTTTGTTATCCTCTTGTAAGTAAGACAAGTGATCAGTAACCACATTCTAAGTTCCATTTCAATCTACTATTGTAAGATCGAACTCCTGTAAAATCACCAACCATCATATGACATAGGGGCTCATCATCAACTTGTTCATGAGGAAGCGAATGGCACTATGGTTAGTGTGTATAGACACTTTCTATCCAAGCACATAGTGCCTAAATTTCTCCCAAGGCATATGCCAATACCATTAGCTCTTTTTCTATAGTGGTGTAATTAAGCTATGCATTCAAAATGCTTTAATTATGCAATAGATGTAATAAGGACATTTTTTATTGTCCAACTACATAAGCATAGCTCACAAGGCATGGTTCAATGCATCGATCATGATGTGAAATAGACAAGACCAATCAAGTGCTCATAAAATTGTAGTTTCTACAAGCTTCTCCTTAAGTTGCTAGAATGTCTTTTTGCATTTCTTGGTTGATATGAATGGAGCATATTTCTTTGTAAGCTTGACCAAATATTTAGCTTTCTTAGAGAAATTCTCTATGAATTGAAGATAGTAGTGAGTGTGTCTAAAGAATGACCAGACATCTTTAACAATTTCTAGTTGATGAGTTATTCCTTAGATGATCCTAATATTTTTGTGATCCACCTCAATTCCTTTTTGTCAGATTGTATGCCCCAACCTAGTGTCCTCCTAAACCATGAAATGGCACTTCTACTAATTAAGTGAAGATTGGTCTCCACACATCTTTTAAGCACTTGCTCAAAGCAGTCCAGGGCTTGCTCAAATGTAGCACCATAAATGGAGAAGTCATCCATGAAGACTTCCACCCCACTACCAATCTGCTACTGAGAAATACTCAAGGTTAGGCATTGGAATATTACAGGGGCATTACATAGACCAAAAGGCATCTTTTTATATGCAAAAGTTCCCCAAGGACTTGTGAATGATTTTTTTCCCTTACCTTCTAGTGCAATTTGAATTTGGTTATAGCCACTATAACCATCCAAAAAGTTATAATAGTAATGCCTAGAGATAGTGTCCAACACCTAGTTTACAAATGGCAATGAAAAATAATCTTTGAATGTTGCCATGTTCAATAGCCTAAAATCAATACAAACCCACCACTTGCCACCTTTCTTTGGCATGATCACAAGTGGGCTAATCCACTCACTATCCGCAATGGGATAAATGAACCTTGCCTTGAGAAGTTGTTTAATTTTCTCTTTGATGATCTACTTCACATTGGAATTTAGCTACCTCTACACCTACCTCTTTGGTGATAAAAGGATTAGTGTATATGTGACATTGGCATATCTAAGGATCAATCCCTATGATTTAGGATATGACCAAGCAAAGGCTATTAGCCATTTGTTGACCACCTTCAATAGCATCCTTTTCTACTCAAGAGCAAAGTTGGCATTGATTATTACCAACTTGCCATTTTTTAGAAATGCATATTTCATACTAGCAAGTAGAGCTTTCAACTCTAAGGGCTCCTTCTTAAAAATGTTAGGGATTTCCAGCTCTCCCAACTAAGTATCATTAAGTTCATCATCAAAGAGTTGGTGATGAACTTGCTCTAGTTCATCCATGCCTTCAACATAGGCACACGTTAAGCTCTTAGTTGGTTCCATGCAAAGTGTGATGCTTTTAGAATTGGTTTTCAACCACTAGGTGCCCTCCTATTTTGTGGCTATTGCATATAGACACTTTTGGATTTTAGATTCATCTGCACACTGTCTGCATGCTTTGATTGATGTGCTTTTGATAAACCATAACTTCTACACACAATTGCACCCTGTATCGATGTACGCAATGCATGGAACTTTATTCTTCTAGATCTTTCCAAAAGAATTTTCCTTGAAACTTTTCAAGGAAAGATCTTTGATGCTCATTTGTGCATCAATGGTGCTCAACCAAGTCCTTCACATAATGATTGGGAAATCCCCCTTTCAATTGTTAACCTTGATCACCAAGAAATCAACGGGGTAGAATCATCCATAGAAAATGGTCATAATTTCCTCCACTAATCTCAAGGGAATAGTGATGGACTGATCTACCAATTCTAACAAATGTTGCTCTACTTGAAAGGAGGTAGGTTCTAGGCTTTGTACATTTCATGGGAAATCATATTAATACCAAAACCTAAATCAAGAAGAGCCTTGCATGGTTCATTTCTAGCAATCTACAAGTAGATGAGAGGACTTCTAGGATCAGCTCTTTTTCTAGGAAGGTTGCCAATCTTGATCCAATCAAATACAACATGGGTTAACACGACTGTGTGGATCTTGGAAGGTGTTTGGTTTGAAGGGCTCTCAAAAGAAATAGATGTAAATGATGAAAGAGACATAGGGTGACCAGTCACATAATTTGGTGAGGGATTTATATGTATATTAGTTTGGAAGAATGGTATTTTATAGGATCTAGGTTCCAAACCACTTGGCAAAGGAACTGGTTGTAAGTTAATGACCTAGTAGTGTTACATTACTACGGCTATATAGGAATTTCATCTTGCATGGATGGAGCAGGTGGTAATTGGGTTGAGGGAGAAGGAACATGTGCTGAAGGATGAGGAGGATAATAAAGGTAAGGGATTTCCCTTTAGAAGACAGAGAATGAGTTCTATAATACTTCAGACAATAGTAGTGATGCTGGAATGAGGCATGACTAGAAGACTCATGCAAAGACATGAGTTACTAAACATAGTACCCATATGGATTCGGCTGTTTGTAAGGATACTACTACCTAGGTGGTGGCATCCCCCATGACTATGGTTGTTTCCATTTATGGTACAACTCGTATAGTTATGATGGAGCTCCAATCACATAATAAGTTTGTTGTTACTGATGGAACTACTTTGGATTGCCTTGAGGATAAGAAAATATTTTGGGTGCTTGCCTTCTTGCTAGTCTAGGATTCAAAGTGTACACCACAAATTCCTACAAGTGTGACACAACAAGGTAACATCCCTTAAAATGTTCAAATTGATAGATTTCATATCCATCATCATCATCTAATTTTGACTCAACAACCTCTTCCATTGCAACAACTTTACCCTTTGATAGGCAAGTTTAGCATCTTTTATTCTCTTATGACCATGATCACTACCTTGCTCTTTAGATTCTTCTATAATTTTCAAAGTAGTTTGGAATTTTTCATCCAAATATTCCAACATTTTGTTCACCTTAGCCAAAATTTCATAAAAAAATTTTTGAATTCACAAGATTTTTCACTACACCACTTCATCAAGTGGTGCTTCCCCTTCACTGTCACAAAAATGAACCTCTCTTTTTCTGATCGAAGGATCTTAATTATACTTCTCAACACTTTCCCATTTTCTCAACTCACCTTCTTCTTTTGTACCCTATTTAATCAATCTTTAAATTTGATGGGGTCAAAGTTTTGACAATCTTCCTTGGGCATAAATCCCAAGGGTTCTTCTTGTTTCCAATCAGTGTCCATCTATGATATGGCGAAGTTGTTTACATTGAGAATAATCATGGCCAGGACAGTTGTGCAAAAGGGAATAATATCTACCCATGGCTACATCTAAGGATTCATGTGTTTATTATTACCAACCTTGGATTTTCTTTCTCAAATTGGACACTCTAGAGTACATCCGATATTTTTCATTAAACAACTTAAGCATTGTACTCCATTGATGAATTGATTTTGGCTTCAAAGAGTGGTACCAATTTTTGCTTCTTTTGTGAGTTTCCTAGAAAACAACTTAAGTTTTTTCTAGCCATTCTCTATATTCTACAAAGCACAAGCATCATGAAAGGCTTAGATATGGGTCTACAAATCTAAGTAATATCCACCCTCAAATATGGAGATATTTTTCATATCAAACCTCTTAATTCTCCTATCTATCACATGCCTGGTTGAAATTCTAACTGCCTTTGTGATGTTCAACAAACTTTGATTTTCCAGTAAAGATTTATCATCATTATGATTTCAGTGATTCCTATGATGTCCTATGATATCCCTTTGTTCATAGTGGGGCCTATGATAATTGTTGTCCTACCATCCACCTTCATCACAATTTTACCCTCTCAATGTTGGTCAAATTTAGAGGAGGAGGAAGAAGATGAAAATGAAGAGAAAGAAGAGGGAGGAGGACTTCCATCACCATAGTGTCTACCACCTTCTCTATGCTTGTCATGACCATGATCATCAAGTTTATCATCATTATGATGCTTGCCCAAGCCCTTGCCTTAACTCCCACTTTTGCCTAAACTTGGATTATTGATAGTGGACTGTAAGTTCAAGTTCAAGACCCCTTCACCAAAGTCAAGGGATGGAGAATCTTCATGTTGAGAACCCCTAGAGAAATGATCCTCCTTGTTATTTTGATTTAGTAGGGATAAGGGGTGATGAGTCATGAATTTTCTGGCTGTGATATCACAGCCCTGTTGTTGCAGTGGTAGTGATATCGCAGCGACCGTGATATCGCGTACGTGATATTGTAGCTGCCGTGATATCGCGTACACGATATCGTGGCCTGCCTCAATGTCTATAAATAAGAGGTGGCTCTCCTAGTTTTAGGCATCTAGTTTAGTTCCTTAGCAAAGCTCTAGCAGTTTTCCCCTTCCAGAGATAGATTATTTTCTCGTGCCTGCTCGTAGTGTGGTGAATGTAATTGTACGACATTCTTTATTCGAGTGTTACATACTTGGACACGCACATGACTGGCAATAAAGATCAAGATTACTTCATCATTGCAGCATTCACTTTGTTATTTATTTGTTTATTTAATTATTATTTACTACTTTTTCTCTCACCCTTAAACTCCTAGTAACGCGAAATGAGTACAACTTGATTACGAGCATTTAAGTGTGACTACTTGGTAACCTAGTGACATACCTAGGATCTGCGCTTGGTAATCCCAGTGGTAGTCATGTATGAAGTCCAAGATCTGTACGGATAATCAAGGAATCAGCTACTCATCACACTTAGGCTAGATTAGACTCTCTTACCCTTTTCCTCCTAGCTTAGCATAGTTAATATTATTTTCCATTGCCTTCAAGAGTAGCATTAGAATTAGGAACACATCAGACACCTCACTCTAGACTAAACCATACGCGACAAAGCTCATACGAGTCCAGGTGGGAAGACAGCAAATTGTGACCTAAGGTTAATGATCTAGGTGTCACAACTAGTCTGTCTACGGAGTTCGACTGGATCACGCGTGAAAATGCTCGTATTCATATGGTTGAGTGTAGGGGTATCTTGCTACTCATCAAGGGATTAGTGAATTATTTCCCCTTCGTAGCTTTATGGCGCTTCTCCTAGTATCAATCTCATTTGCATTGTGTTTCCATAGGATGGTAGTCCCAATAGTCATGATCTTGAACAATGTATTCATTATGGAGATCCTAGATGCCCAACCTCTTAAGAGTTTGAAGTAGCATCCCAAGAATAGATTAGTCGGGAGGCAACATTGTCATCCATATCTCTCCACTGTAGCTATTCATCCTGATGTAGGATGAAGGCAAAATCATGCACAAACTCATCTGGATGCGTGTAAATCAATTTGAATTCTTGGGGCACTGGCGATTTTGATTCATCATGCCTATGAGGAGAAAATATTTTGGATAAAAAGAAAAATTTAGTGTGCTTTAATTATAATTATAATTTTTATTTTTTGAATGATTACAACTTTAGGGTTCATTCCAATGATTTCAAATAATATTCACTAATTCCTATATAGTGCACATATCAAGCTACAAGTCCTTGATAATGATACTACTGATGAGTGGCAAGTAGACCTTATGTCCAACCATAAAAATCACTAAGCATTCATGTGTGATCTGATCAAATTTCATGGACTTATAGCCTTCTAAGTGCATTGGTCTCTAGGAAGTGAAGCTAACTGTTAAAATCATTATCTTCACAATTACACTTGTGAAATGCAAAGGTATGGTTAAGTGCAACTCAAGTATATGATTTTTATCATTTTTGTGTTTTATGTTCTAAGTCATCTAAGAATGAACAATAATGAATATATAGATTTAATTTCTAATTTAATCTAACTAGCTAACATTTAACTAATGTTGACATAAGCATCCATTATCACTTGCCATACACATTTTGAACACATTTAATGCTACTAGGTTACCAAACACTAAGCATTATTGGGATTACTTATGTATGTGAAGTGGTCATACTTATGTGCTTAATTAATTTTCATTTAATCTATTTTAATTAATTAATTAATTAATTTCTTAAAAATTAAAATATTATTTAAAATATTAACTGCATAAAGGAAATAATTAATCTATTTCAAAGTGCTACAAGGTTTATTAGAAAGCTCATCTTTATTATTGCACACATTGTAATGCTCAAGTACAATAGTGCTTGAATAAAGATCCATATGCTCTTTGAATCCTATTGGAGGAACTTAGAAAAATATTCTAACTTTTGAATGACAAAATTGCAAGAGCTTGTTACAACTATGAGACTTATGCCATAAATGCAATTAGTGAGCATGTATTTATAGGAAAATCATGGAGCCTTGTCAATTGGGTATGCATCAACGAGTCAAACCCTATGTTGGGGTCACATTGACAACATCCTGTCAACACGGCCAACCAAATGACTCATCACACAACTTTCTCATAAGGTAGGGAAATGGAAGTGTTGGCTTTCTTACCTTCCTTTCTTTAAACCACCTTTGAATTTTCATAAAATAGAGTTATGTGAGGTTAATATTGTGTTTGCCCATCAAGATTGCACTTCCTTTAGTCGCATAAGCAAATAGTTGGTTGAGTTCTTTTATTGGGAATAGGTGATAGTGTCAATTTTGAACTAGATTCTTTCTTCTAGATTTAGCTCATTATAGCTATTATAATTTTTGCTACAAGTCCATTTCAGCCATAGTTTTCTAGTTTCAGAATCAAATCATCTGGATAGATGTGTTAACCCAACCCATTTCTTAGGTATATTTAGAGCTTTTACAATTGCCTGAATCAAGAATGAAACTAGGATTCCTCCAATGTTAACCGTGGTACCCTCTTCCTTGTTGTGCTAGAATTGATATATTTTTCCAAGGTACCATTCACCACTATCAGATAGGATAGGCCATAATGGTGATGCCTTAAGTTGTCTCTTTACTACTTCTAGTGCAAATTCCATGAACAAGCCAAAGTTTATCTCCATAATGACTATGGTTAGAATGGATCTTTCTTGAATAGCTTGGAGGGAGTCTTGTGACAATATGAGGCATTTTCCTTGCATTGATGGTTCTTTGGACCAATTGTCCCATAGCAAGAAGTCTCTTGATGAATGCTAAGTGATTAGGGTTTTTGCTCCTTGTGTTCTAGTTCTTCTCCTCCAGTTTAGCCTCTACCTTAACTTCTTAGTCTGTTACTTGCACCCTATGAGGGTCCTCTTTACGCTCCTCTTTTTGGGACCATCTATAATCATCAAGGAATTGGGAATCATTAGAAGGTGTTCTCTAATTTTTATAACTCTCTTCCTTTCTCATCTTTTTAGTTAGATCAAGTTCTTAGTTATTAAAATTGCAAAGTTAGAAATTTTTTTGCAAAAAGTTAGCCCATAAGTGTTAATTTCATTGTAATCCTTCACAATTGTTCATTTTGTCCCTATGTATGGCTCATAATGCTGGTTATAGATCCTTATGAGTTTTATTTAAATGTTCTAGCATTAATATGATTTATTATTCCTTAAAATTTTTAACTTTCATTCCATAGTTACCCTTAAGATACCTTTCGAGCATTAGAGCTTTTCAAAAAATTGTCTCAAATTTTCCTCACTGGCACCACATCACCCCCCAACCCCCCCCCCCCCCCCCGCCACACATCCTCCCTCCCCACGCATCCCCCGCCCCAACTAAGATGACCACTCCTTGATCAAATAGGTTTAAAAAGCATGAGAATCAGAGTGATAATGGTCTAGTTATGGCTTGGGAAAGCTAAGAGATCAAAGCTTAGATCAGAGAAGAAATTTTGAAAAATCTCCCTTGTGTGCAAATGAAAATAATGGAAAATTTGGCTAAGTCCCCACATATTTATACCTTCTTGGCAGACCCAATATCAGGGACCCAACATTGAGGATCCAATGTTTGTGCAAACCCAATATTGGAGCCCAAAAATTTGCACTTTTCATAAGGGGTTGATGGGAAAATTTGATTCTTTTGGATTTTTGTATTTTTATGTTTTATGTTCTAAGTTATCTAAGAATAAAGAATAATGAATACAAATATTTAATTACTAATTTAATCTAACTAAATAACATTTAACTAATCCTAATATAAGCATTTGTTCCCACTTGCCATACACATCCTAAACACGTTTAACACTACTAGGTTACCAAAAACTAAGCGTTATTGGGATTACCAAGTTCCTAGCATATGCTCAAAGTGGTCATACTTATGTGCTTAATTAATTATCATTTAATCTAGCTTAATTAATTACTTAATTACTTAAAACATTAAAGGAAATTATTTAAAATATTAAATACATAAAGAAAATAATTAATCTATTTCAAAGTGCTGCAAGGTTTATCAGAATGCTCATCTTTATTATCGCACACACTGCAATGCTCAAGTACAACAGTGCTCAAATAAAGATCTGTATGCTCTTTGACTCCTACTGGGGGCACTTAGAAAAATATTCTAACTATTGAATGATAAAATTGTAACAACTTTGCTATAACTATGAGACTTATGCCATAAATGCTTCTTGTGAGCATGTATTTATAGGAAAAATAGGGAGCCTTGTCGATGGGTACATGTCAATGGATTAAACCCTATGTCAAGTCACATCGATAGCATCCCGTCGACCTAACCAACCAAACAACTCATCACATAGCTTTCTAATAAGGTAGGGAAATGGAAGTGTTGGCTTTCCTACCTTTATTTCTTTAAACCACCTTCGAAATTTCATAAAATAGAGATGTGCAAGGTTGGCATTGTATTTTCACATCAGGATCACACTTCCTCTAGCTGCATAAGTTGATAATCAGTTAAGTCCTTTTGTTGGGGACAAGTGATAAGTGCTAATCTTGAAGTAGATTCTTTCTCCTAGAGTTAGCTCATTATAGTCCTTATCATCTTTGCCATAAGCCTATTTTAGCCATAGTTTCTAGTTTCAAGATTAAATTGGGTGGATAGATGTCTTAACCTTGCCCCTTTGTTAGGTATATTTAGAGCTTCTGCAATTGCCTTGATCAAGAATGAAATTGAGATTCCTCTAATGTTAACTTTGGTACCCTCTTCCTTATTATGCCAAAATTGATATGTTTTCCTAAGGTACCATTCACCACTATTAGATAGGATAGGCCATAATGGTGTTGCCTTAAGTTGTGTCTTCACTACGTCTAGTGTAAATTTCATGAATAGGCCAAAGTTCATCTCCACAATGACTGTGGTTAAGATGGATATTTCCTAAATATCTTGGAGGTAGTCTTGTTACAACATGAGGCATTGTCCTTGCACTAGTGGTACTTCTTCCTCTCCTTAGGCTAATTGTCCCATAGCAAGAGTCTCTTGATGAATGCTAAATGACTAGGCTTCCTACTTGTTGTGTTTTGGTTCTTGTCCTTCAGTTCAACCTCTAGCTTGGCTTCTTAGTCTCTTACTTGCACCTTGTGAGGGTCCTCCTTGTGCTCCTCTTTTTGGGACCATTATCAATCATTAAGGAATTGGGATTCATTAGAAAGTGTTCTCTAATTTTTATAACTCACTTCCTTTCTCATCCTTTTAGTTAGATCAAGTTCTTAGTTATTAAGATTGTAGAGTTAAAAAAAAATTTGCAAAAAGTTACCCCATAAGTATTAATTTCATTGCAACCCTTCATAATTATTCATTTTGTTCCTATGTATGGCTCATAATGATGGTTATAGATCCTTAGGAGTTTTATTTGAGTGTTTTGGCATTAATATGATTGATTGTTCTTTAAAATTTTCAACTTTCACTCCATACTTACCCTAAGATACCTTTTGGGTGTTAGCACTTTTCGAAAAATTGGCTCAGATTTTTCTCATTAGCACACCCCCACCCCACAACTAAGATAAGCACTCCATGATCAAATAGGTTTTAAAAGCATGAGAATTTGAGTGATAATGGTCAAGTTATGGATTGGTAAAGCTAAGAGATCAAAGCTTAGATCAGAGAAGAAATCTCAAAGAATCTCCCTTATGTGCAAATGAAAATGATGGAAAATTTGGCTAACTCCCCATGTATTTATACTTTCTAGTAGATCCAGTATCAAGAACCCAACATTAGGGATTTGATATTGGTGCAGACCTAATATTGGAGCCCAAAAATCTGCACTTTTCATAAGGGTTTTATGGGAAAATTTGATTCATTTGGATTTCTATAAGGTTTTAAGGTTTCTTAGAGGGTTTGGATGATAGAGATATGTATATTTTTGTCAAACATTTGTCATTGGAAATTCATAGAGAAGGAATCTCAGCTACAAAACTTCATAAGAGAGATTAAGAAGGGTAATGGATTCATGCAATGATAAAGAATAGTTTAAATGTTATGAGAAGTATTTATTAATGTTTGGTGATGCTGAAAGGCTCAACATGATGTGGAATTACTTAGTAGGAGTAAGATACAATAGCTATACAAGTGGGTCCTTTCTAAAGTAGGCTCTAGCCCTTAATGCCCTTGTATAACCATGCCTAAAGGTGTCCTTAGGTACTTAAGGAGTTAAATGTAACACATACCTATTTAGAAAAACACACATGTTAGCACCACCAAATTGAGAAAATAACAATATGCTACTTAAAACCACAAGTTATGACTATTCAAACAGTGAGATGAGATGGACTTAGAAGGGATAACGAACTCTTGTGCTTTATTAATGGTTAAAGATATCACTAGCCTTTCTATCCAAGATTCAAATCAAGTCTAGACCACATTCTAGTGANGCCTTTCTATCCAAGATTCAAATCAAGTCTAGACCACATTCTAGTGCCATTGGATTAATTCATCTTTTGGAATTACAACTGTAAGACTATCAATGTTGCAAAGAGTATCATCACTTGGTGTATTGTCCAAGGAAGGAGTTTATTCATGGAACTTTTTTTTATTTTTTGATTTTTGAGAAGCCACCTACCTGCAAGCATGGGTAACATATCTTTCTAATGGAATCCCTAAAAATTTATTTTCTATTCTTTTATTTTTTATTTGTGTCAACCTTTCAAGGTAGCACTTATTTTTCCCTTACTCCTATTTTTCATTTGATCTACAAGGATATAATACAACCTTAGCAACATGATAGAACTTCGTAATAGTAATCTAAAAGAATTCACAAATTTCCTTGATGCCACACTTTTTACATTCCCTCTTGGTTCCTCACTCTTTTGTCTAGGCATAATGATCATGAGTTTATTCTTATTTGTATGATGGAAAAGAATGTCATTATGGCCATGGCAAGAACCTCTTATTAATGGAATGGATGGACAGATGATGTGGGCTCACTGTTCAAATAATCGGTCCCTTATAACTTGATAACATTGAGAAATCTTCACTTTATTGGACTACATCTTGCCTTTATTTATAATGTGTCTTATTAGTAATCAAAATTATTTACAAAGGGTTTGAAAACAAAGTATGAAAGAAATGAAAAATATAATAAGAATTGTGCAAAAGTATAAAGAATGAAAAATGTTAAAGAATTGAAAAATATATCAAAGAATGTCAAAAATTTAAGAAATGAAAAATGTGAAAGAATAAGAAGATGTCAAAGAATGTAAAAGATATAAAAGAATAGAAAAAATTGTATCAAGAAATAGAAAAAGTAAAAAATAATTGTAAAATAAAAAATGGAAAAGCATGTATTAATTCTAGAATCAAGGTATAGTGGCTTCCCCATGACTAAACTCATAGGTGAGTATTCAAAAAATACTTCCTAGGTCTACTAGATCATACACTTTAGGTGATTTACTAACCATCTTTATTGATTTAACTTTTCTATTATTGTCCCATATGATTGTGATGGTAGTTGAGTTTTGATCATCTAAGTCCTTATTCTCTTTCTCTTTTGATGTATGATTATGAGTTATTAATTTCATTTTTGGGTCCTTAGAATCATTTTCTTGAAATGGGAGTTAATAAGTGGATTAGATTGTTCCATGCATTTTTTGGATAATTTTTGGTTCTTAGTTAGTGGCCACCATGTGTCTTTTGACTTTGTGGCTCTTGCTCTCTCTTGTATGCGCACTTGTTCTTCACACTTGTTGTGGACTAGTGTGATGACTGTGTTAACATTCTGAAGTGTTGGTCTACAACTACACCCTTTTCATTTAGTAGTAATGCATAGAATTCATTGCATATGTATGGATTTGTGCTTGTTCTCCTTAGAGAACTCAATAGATAGATCCCTCATACTTAGCTTAGCATCAATTATGCTAAGCCATGCTCTCCCCATGATAATTGGAAATTCCTTGTTAACATCTTTCACATCAATTACCAAATTTTTTTTTGGATAAGACCATCCATTGACAATGGTCACTACATTATCTATATATTCTAAAGGAATGGTGATAGACTGATTTGCAAGTCTAACCTTAAGTGGTACTTTTTCAATGGTGGTAGGTTCCATGCTTCGTATGTTTCATAAGAGATCAAATTTACCCTAAAACCTAAGTCTAATAGAGCTTTGCATGGTAGATTTTTAGCTACTTGTAAATAAATCAAAGGAATTTCTAGATCAACTCTTTTCTTAGGGAGTGGCCTTATCTAGTTTGTAATGATTTCAGTGAACATGATAATTTGCATGTTTGGATTGGATAATGATGGAAGCTTATTGGTAGTAAGAGAATATGTGGTAGGAAAATTCGATTTCAATGAAGCTCTAATTCTACCAACCTTTTTAGGACTTTTCCTAAAGAAAGGATGTTTCTTTGTTTGGCCCTTAGTGTTGTTGGTAGGATTCTCTATCTGAATCTTCACTACCTTTGTAGCTTTTCTTTACTATGATTATGATGGCAATTCATCTTGCATAGTAGGTGGTGGCACTGGTCGTAAAGGATTGGAATGGAAATTTGATGAACTAGCTACTAGAAAATGTGCATGAGGACTCTAATCCATCCTTGGAGTAGTAGGTCTATAGTATTATAGTGGATAGTAAGGAAACGAAGATTGAATTAATGTGTTTCCTAGAGATATTGGATGTTGAACATAATATTCATAAGGATCTAGTTGCTTGTATGCATATTCTTGCCTTAGCAGTGGCATTGCCCACATCTGCGATTGCTACAACTATTGCTGATACTGCTCTTGTGGTTGAGGGTAGGCTTTGCTAGGTAATATGTTGGTTGAAATGGTTGTGTAATATTACCTGGAGGATAAGGCAATCTTTTGGACATCTATTTCTTAAAAAAGCTTGAATTGAGTGCATAGACCCTAGATTCTTGCAAGTGGACAATAACAAGACAACATCCCTTAGGATGTTTGTATTGGCACACATTGAGTCCTTCCTCTTCCTCTAAACTAGAGTTAGTGTATCCTTCAATAGTAATAACTTTTCCTTTATGCTTATAACTTTCTTGTCCATAATCTCTTTTCTTCTTCCTTTCCCTTCACCTGTTAAGTGCTTGTTTAGTCCTTTCTTCCATAATCTTTAAGGCTATAACAAATTTTTCATCCACTAAATCCCAAAATTTTTCTACCTTAGTTGCTATATCATTTACTAATTTTTTAATAGGTAGAGTCTTTTTCTAGATAACATCTTCTAAGTTTTCATCCTCTTGCTTGTCACATATTCACACATCTCTCTTTTGAATTGATAAATCTTTATTATACTCTTTAGCTGATCCCTCTTTCTTAGCTCATCTTCCTATTTTGCCACTTGGTCAATTAACCTTTGAATGTGATCGACAATCATTTTTGATAACATGCCTTGGGTGTAAACCCCAAGAGTCTTTCTAGTTTTTCTTTGTAGCCCATCTACAATGTGCTTTAGTTGTTTCCTTGGTGAAAATCCATGGCCTGGGCATCTATGCAATAGTGAATAGTATCTGTCCATTGTTGCATCAAGGGTTTCATGAGTCCCTTGCTTTCATTCCTACATTTTTTTTCTTAGATTGGACATTCATGAATAAGTTTGGTATTTATAATTGAAGAGTTTGAGCATGGTACTCCAGTGTCTAATTGATTCAAGTTCTAATGACCTATACCAACTCTCCTTCTCCTTTACAAGTGTTATGGGAAACACCNGCACACCTAGGAATCCATGATATTTCCTTAGAAATATCAAAGGAAAATACATTTGGAAAGATCGAGAAGAAGAAAGTTCTGTGCATCGCATACAGTGACACAGGGTGTAATTGTGTGCAGAGGTTATGGTTTGTGCAAATTTTAGCATTGCTTACATGTAATCAGTGTGCACAAGTGATTAACATACAAAGATGCCTGTATGCAATAGCCACATGATAGGAAGACACCCTGTGGCTGACAGCTAATCAAGAAAGTAGTTCACTCATATGCATGGAACTAATTGAGTGTTTGACTTGTGCTTACATCGATAGCATAGACGCATTAGAGTAAGTCCACCGTCAACTTCCAAATATCTAACCTTGAAAATATCAACTAGGGGAAGTTGAAAATCCTTGAGAAATTTAAGCAGGAGCCCCTTGAGCTGACACCATTGCCACCGGTATGGAATACATGTTCCTTAAAAATGGAAAATTAGCAATTATCAACGCTAAGCTTGCTCCTCAACAGAAAGAAGAACTGCTAAAGGTAATAAATAAATGGTCAGAAGCCTTCACTTGCTCGTATCCTGAATTAACTAGAATAGATCCTAGGATATGCCAACATAGAATTTACATTGACCCCTCCATGAAGCCTCGAAGATAACCATAGAGACGATTGAACCCTAAGCTGAAGCAAGTAGTTAAGGAAGAAATCGAACAACTTCTCAAGGCTGAGTTCATATACCCCATTGCTGATAGCGAATAGGTTAGCCACTTAGTTATTGTGCCTAAAAAGGGAGGCAAATGGAGGGTGTGCATAGATTTCAGGTTACTACATATGGCAACATTCAAATATCACTTTCCATTACCATTTGTCAACCAAGTCTTAGACACCATCACAGGGCATCGCTATTACATTTTTCTGGAAGGATATAGCAGATATAACCAAATAAAAATAGCCCCAAAAGACCAAGCCAAGACTATGTTCATCAATCCTTAGGGAACGTTTGCATACA
>MNCI01005256.1:198566-237752 GCA_015680685.1 Gnetum montanum | reverse complement strand
GTTAGAACTTAGTTAATGAGTAGTTAAGTTAAATTAGTCACTTAGTTACCTCTCTCCTTCCCTACTAGTGCAAGACATAAAAACATAAAAGCTATAAAAATCATATGCCTCAAGCTTACTTAAACATACAATCGTGACATACAAGTAAGCTTGGGAAGACAACAATCAACCAACCCGTCCTTGTTCCATAAGGGCGCATAAGCACTTAGTCCTTGGAATTCGACCAGATCGTGCATGAAACACTTGTATTCATATGGTTGAGCATAGGGGTACCTCACTGCTCATCAGAGACATAGTTGTGTTTGGTCAAGTTCCAAAAACTCAAAGTTCCAGGCACTCACATTATCATAGTAGCCAACTTAAACTTAGAATAATGATCTTGCCTAGCTTATGCCTTACTCGTGACTTAGTCACATCATGCTTTAATCACATGAACTTTACAAGATAGGTTGTATGTAGGTGGCATCCAAGTTGTGCTTAGGTGATGCTATTCTTAACCATTTTATTTTTTCATAAAATGTGCATTTAACTCAATTATGTCCAACTTGCAACATAGAGAAAAACATAGATAAATGACTTGTGATTAACCTACAACCATCTTGCAATCCTTTACTTTTCAACCAAAAGTCAACAATGTGACTCATAGCTAAGTTGTAGCTACCTTACAGCTCGAAGAAATCAAGTGTAAATCATTTACCACAATATGTGATATAGTCTTGATTCTCGTTGTAACATGTTAAAGACTTGCAATTAACCCATATTAAGTTGCCATATAATCATTCACTTATCATTTGGCCCTAAGACCTTCTCCAATATATGCCTAAGCCCTTCATGCTAACGTTGCATTGCTCTAATAGATTCATCTAGTGTTTCATGTGAACATGTTAAAGACATTTAACTTGGAAGCTATTGACTTCAAAACTTTGAATACTAGGGGATTACCAAATATTGATACTATAAAGGATCGACGAATTTTCTATCTTAAAAATTTTTGCACAACTAGTTATAAGCCATTTTGCAAATTAGATTTTTTGATACGTTAACAAAACAATTATATTGCAAAAGAGACCTCAAATGATCACCATTTTCTTAGGTCTTCAAAAACTTTGATACATGATTTTTGTGCTTAGAATACAATTGAGTTGCCTTTAAGGATTATGATGATGGAATGTGACTAGCCTTGTGTTATGACCTCTTTGATGATGAAATGTGATTAGTGTGGTGTTATCTACTACTTGGTAGGTTGATTCTTGGAACTAGATGTAGAGGTAAGATGATAAAGAGAAAGTGGAATCCAAGAGCATACCGCTTTAGAGGGGTGGATAGATTGAGCTCCTCATGATTTGAGTAGTACATTGTAAATGTTTGACATTAGGATGATGCAACATCAAGCTAAAGTCCAAGATCCTTACATGTGCTAGTGTAAGTATTACTAGTAGGCACTATAAAGAGTTTCTCAAAGGATTGAGTAGCCATCCCTTGGTGTAAGAAGGTTGAATTTACACCTTCATGCAATTTTGATAGATAGATAAGTAGTTCACATTTCATATAAATAAAGTTAGCTCGAGATTGAAAGTTTGGTTTCGCTTGCATGAAAAGATGTAAGCATTGTATATGTTATGCTAGGAATTATCATAATCAATAGAAACCAACACAACCTACACGAAGTCTAAGCTAGGCAATTCGTGGCCACCAAACAGTCCCAGAAAGTTAACATTTCAAATAATCTCCCTTAAATCAAAGGGGGCCTTGAGGATTAAAGGATGAATCCAACAATCCAAGTTAGATGTTTTGCCAATGTTAGTAAGTATCAAGTGAAAAGGATTACCTTCATATAATACCTTGCATAAAATGTTTAAATAAAGAAAAAAATGTAGCATAATATGTGATGAGTGGCAAGGTACCCCTATGCCCAACCATACAAATCACTAAGGTGTTCACACACAATCTGGTTGAATTCTGTGAACCTATAGTTCGTTAATGCACCAATTCTCTAGGAAGTAAAATGGGCATTGAGAATGTTCATTGTCTTTCCAACTACACTTGTGAAGCTCAAGGATATGGTTTAACTATAATTGAGGTACATGATTTTTATCATTTTATTTTTTATAAATTTAATCGCCTACAACAAGAATGAAAGGTAGAGTAATTTAAGATCTAATTCATCTACTACCTAGCTAGCCTAACACAAGTATTAGTTCCCACTTTCTAGACACATCCTAAACACGTATAGCACTATTAGGCTACCAAACGTTAAGCATTTCTAGGTTCCCAAGTGCTACATGTATGCTTGAGATGGTTATGCTTGTGTTCATTAACAACTAGAAATTAATTGCTTAATTAAACTGCATTAAAGTGAAGTGCATAAATATTAAATGCATCAAGGAAACATTAATCTATTCTCAGTGCTACAAGGATGATCAAAAGGGTTCATTTTTATTCTTGTCACACTGCTGTGCTTAGGTACATCAATGCTTGAACAAAGATCTGTACACACTCAAATTCCTGCTATAAGCACTCAGAAAACATTCTAACTTTGAAGAAAACAAACTGCAAGAGCTTCGCTATCTATGACAAAAACTGATCAAAATTAATGAAAACTGTGAGCCCAAGTGCTATATTTATAGGTTGGCATATACCCTGCAATATTGGATATTCGACATCGCATCCTAGGCTCCAACATTATGTATCCGATGTTGAGGCTCCAATATTGGATATCTAATATCAGAGCTAGTCAAAACATCATTCATCAATATGTGATGATCAGTGAGAAATTCCTACGTCCAACCATATGAATCACTAGCATTTACTAAGTGATTCAATTGAATTCCATAAACTTTAGCTCTCTAAGTACACTGGATCTAAGTAGTGAATCTAATGGACGTGATTGTTGTCTTCTCAATTTCACTTGTGAATTGCAAAGGTATGGTTAAGTGTAACCAAGGCATATGATTTTTATCATTTTATGTTTTTCATTTAATTTGCCAAAGTGCCAAAAATAAAGTAATTAAATGTTTAATTAATCTAATTACTAACTAATGCTTAGCTAATCCTAACATAAGCATTCATTCCCACTTTTTGTACACATCCTAAACATGTTGCAATGCTACTGGGTTACCAAGCGTAAGTGTTATTGGGATTACCAAGTGTTAACATATGCTCAAAGTGATCATACTTATATGTGTTAATTAATTGCTATGAGTTAATTGCTTTGATGCATTAAAGTAAATTGCATGAAGTAGACATTAAGCTAAGTCCAAGTGCTGCAAGGTTTATCAAGAAAAATTGTCTTTATTTTGTTGTTCATACCAAGGTGCTCAAGTACATTAGTGCTTGAGTAAAGATCTGTACACTTCTCAACTCCTACTATGGGCACTTAGAAAATATTATAACTTTATAAAGACAAAATTGCAAGAGTTCAGCTAGCAACTAATGATCGAATACCTTAAATGCAACTAGTGTGCACATTTATATAGGCGAAACAAGACATTGTGTCAATGCGTACATGTGGATGTAACAAACCATGTGTTGACGCGGTCAAACAACAACTCATCAATATGAAAATGTGATTGGTACTAGATATATGACATAATGTGAAAAGGAAAACAATCTATCAATAAACACATGCAAACTAAGGAAAATGCAAATAGTAATTTCGACACTTAGCAAAGTTCATCTAGATAAATACCAATCCACCATCATGTCAAAATAGCAATTTTCAGCTAATACTTAGTAGAATTCTTGCAATTTATTTTTGTAACTTAGAGTTAGAGTTAGAATGAATGTTTGTAGTGTGGTGAACAATAGTTGTACAAAATCTTTGTTTGGGTGGATTGTTCTTGGACGCAATTCATGAACAAAAATAAAGATTGAAACTGTTTTTCACCATTATAGCATCTCACTTAGTGTAATTTTATTTTTCATCATGTTTACTTTCATTAAGTCATTTATATTTTCTAAGTGCTTTACTTTTCCTATGTCTCTTAGTAAGCCCGTATAAGTATGATTGGTTTTGAGTAAAAAGTATGACTATTTGGTAACCTAGTAGTGACTTCATGTGATTTGCTTAGTAGTGAGATCACTTGGTAATCCCCGTAATGGTTACATTAACCCAGGATGTGTACAATAAACTAGGAATGATTTCTTATCATTCATAGGATATAAAAGATTTTTATTTTCATTGCACTTAGACTTAGATTTTATCATCATTTTCACCATGTTGGAACAACATCAAGATATCATATACCTCACTAAAAGTTAAACCATATGACTTAAACCTCACTAACTCTATGTAGGAAGATAACGATCATGAACTAATTATCAACTACTAGTATACTTACATTGTCCATCCACTACTTACAATCAAGTTGCACATCAATACTCATGACTTGTATGGTTGAGTGTTGGAATACCCAACTGCTCATTAAAGGAATAATGAAAAATTTGATGTTGGACATTAAAACTTTGATGTAAGATGTTGAAAGTTGAAGACAAAAGATGATGTTAGACGTTGAAAGTAAATTCGATGCCAAATGTTGAAAATATAATGCGAAATGTCAAAACTAATTTGAAGTGAAACATCAAAAGTTAAAGATGGAAGCTGATGTCGAATGTCAAAGATGAAATTAACACAATATGTCGAAAACTTGATACAAATGTCAAAACTAATTTGACCCAAAATGTTGAAAGTTGAAGGGGAAAGTTGACTTTAGACATTAGACTTCAAAAATCTGATGCATGATGTTGAAAATAAGTTTGATGTAGGATGTTAGAAGCTACAAATGAAATTGACGTTGAGATTGAAAAATGAAGTGGAAACGATGTGGTTGATGACACGAGATGTCATTTCTAGCAAGTTGAAGATAGGAGGTTAGAAATGGCATTGCAAATGACATGAGATGTCAAATTTGGACTGCAGAAGTTGGTTGCAAGTGTTGAAAATCCATAGAACATACCCAAGTCTCTAACTTAAGCTAGAAAAGCTAAACTGGGTATAACAAAATCTTCCTTGATGTGAGTTTTAATAAGTTTGTATGTAGATTGAGGATGGATGCTTAATGCATACTTTTCTTTTCTTTTTGTAGCATTTCCTTTATACTTGATGTTGAGTTAACTCATACTTTGCCTTGAATTGCTTTTATAAATATCATAAAATATTAATAAAAATTATAAGATGTCAAAAGGATCATCACCCGGAGCCACAGTGCTCATCATGCTAAGGAGGATCTTGGGAGGGTTAGTAGATGAGCAAAAGCCTAACCTCTTTAAGTGGTTGTGTTTAAGCTCGAACCAAGGTCTTTGACTAAAGAAATGAGCACCTTGCCATTACTTCAAATGAGATTATAAAATATTAAATGCTTACATGGTTAGCTTTGTTTTCCTTGTGCCTTGATGCTTCTTGACAACAAACCATATATTGATCCATTTCTATTGAGTAGTGGATGCATGGTATAGGTGGAGTATGCATGGCATACATACATCATCATTAGTAGTGCTCAAGTAAGTGCATGTAGCGAAAAAATTTTAAGTATAATTGACAATAAATATTGAATTTGTAAAAGAAATGAATCAAACACTCAACCTTGCACTTATCATTGCAAATGTCTACCACTATTCTACCCAAGTTGGTTGATACATGAAATATATTTTATAACATTTAAAGATGTGTGTTGGAGTCCCACCACTCCATACCAACAAGCACACACATAAGCATGGTTAAGATGATCATAGAATGTACATGGATGGGTTAGATAAATGGACCCATGAACCGATGTGGATCAATTTTTAGTTTTTGGTTCTTGATTGTGTGAATTAATATTACTATGACTTAGTGATGGGACGCGATATCACATCGGCCGCGATATCACGTATGCGATATCGCATCGGCGGTGATATCACACCCCTCGCGATATCGCGTCTTCCCCTGCGATATCGCATACACGATATCGCAGCGCGGCGCCAAATCTATAAATAAGAGGTGGCTCTCCCTTGTTTCTTCATCTAGATTTAGACCTTAGCCAAACTATTGGAGTTTTTCCATTCCAGAGTTAGAGTAATTTCCATGTGCCCGCAGTAGGAGTCCCAAAGTGAATGGATCTTTATTTGAGCAAATATTGTAACTGAGCACAAGTTTGTGTACGGAAATAAAGACGAACTTTTTGGATAAACCTTGCAATGCATGGACTAAGCTAATTAGGACTTTAATTATTGTTAATTGTTTAAATGNATACTAATGCTAGGCATTAGAACTTAGTTAGTTAAAGTTAGTTACTTAGTCTCTTCACCCTTTCCCTCATTAGCATAGGCGATAAAACATAAAAGACATAAAAATCACATACCTCAAACTTGCTTAACCAAACAACCGTGACAAATACAAGTAAGTCTGGGAAGACAGCGAACGATTAACCTTAAGTGTTCCATAAGGCGTGTGGGCACTTAGTCTGCGGAGTTCGACCGGATCGCACATGCAACGCTTGTATTCATATGGTTGAGTGTAGGGGTACCTCGCCACTCATCACTTAGCATCAAGAAGACTTGTTCAACTTCAATTAATGTTGTTTAGACACAATACTTTAATGAATTACAACCAAGTTGCTGCATAAGGTTGGCCTTAGTACATGTACGTTATGTGTATGCCTCATGAAAATGTGCATTATTTTAACACTTTGAATTAATTTTAACCCTTGTCCATTTAACCCAGTAGAAATTGAACACCTACCTAGAACTATTGACATTGTGCTGATTGTATAGACCTCATTTAATATAGTTTATTGTCATCATCATCATAGCCTTGTCCTAACAAAATAGGGTTAATTACGTTAGTTCTTTTTCATCATTGACCTTTCTAAAAAGCTAGATCTTTATTTATTTGCAGTTTCTTCAAACAATCTTCAATCATTTTTTTCTAATGTCTTTTTTAGTATTCCTTTTGGTGGCTTTTCTGAGATAGTGATGCAGTAACCTTTTTTTGTAAAAGCTCATTATTTAATCTTCTTTGCACGTGCCCAAACCATTTAAGATACTATTCTTATAACTTTTTTGAAATAGAAGTAACTCTAAGCCTTCCTTTAATGTCTGTATTGTATGGTTTATATTTTCTAGTAACATTAAACATCCATCTAAGCATTATTTGTTTTGGTGCCTTTTTTGTACTTGCCATGTAAAATTTTTCCTTTTGTTTTATTAGGATTCTTTTTATTGCATAAAACATCATTAGCCTATCTCCATTTTCATCATATTGCCTTAGTACTATTTCTCATATCTTTATCAATTTCACTATCTAATTAGAGCATTGATCCTAGGTAGCTAAATTGTTTGCAATGAGAGACCCTTTGACCTTCAATTGTCACTTATATCACTACTAGTTATTTATCTCTTTTATTCTTGATAGTAACTAGGCCTTGTGATTGTTGGGCATCACATCAGGAGAATGTCTTAGCATTTGCAAAATCTAAATAAAGAACTCATCCATGAGATTTGGCATGATTTTGATTACCAACATGATGCTAATCGCCGTTGGCAAAGTTTAGTTGAATACATACATGTTGCCAACTTAACACTAATCCTCCTCATCTCAACATAGCTAAGTGTAGTATTTTCTTAATACATGGTTTTCTAAAAAAAACTAAGGTAGAATTTTAAGATCAAGATGAAAGATCAAAGATCAAAGTACCATACATCAAAATCGAGATGGCTAGGTAGTATCATTTATATACTTAATGTAAATTGTAAAAACCATATGTATATCTTAAAAATACATATAATCCAATAATTTTAAGTTGCGACACTGCCTCCCCTTTATAATTATTTAAGTACATTTTACCCATGATCAAACCGTGAAAATTCTTCATTTTTGCTCATTCATGTTAATAAACATAGCTCATTACAAAGACTTCCACTGAAGTCTTGCGTGGCATGATATTGTTCTTGATCCAAAGCTTGCACCGTAATTGCACAACGAAGTGGATCTGCCGTTCAAAACTAATGCTTGTTCCTACTACCGAGGAAAGCAGGGGCATGCGAGAAAACATGAACAAAATAAAAATGTAGCCCATAAAAAACGTGATCCCAAGCAAAAGTGAAAATAAAGCTAAACCTGCGTCGCATGGCATCATCATTAACATCATCCGACGCCGGCTACCGTTGCTTCAACAGGGGTTGCACGTGAACATCTTCGTCACTATCTCAATTTATTTATTATATTTTATTTCACTTATTTGCAATTTCGTTAGCATAATCGTTTTAATTAGAATTTTATAACTCAGCATTTGTTTCCTAAAATTTAAATTCATGATTTAAAGATTTCAAATCAAAAGTCTTGTAACTAACCTAACACTTCATTGTCAAATTAACTATTTACAACCAAAATAACCATGAACAAGTAACCTTTGTGTTCCATTACATTTTCTAATGAAAGGTAGTGCAAGCTAATTGATTGGGCAATACCCATGCTCTCTCTATATATATTCTAGTTAAGAACATCATTTCATAGTAGAGTTGAAATATCCTTTAGTTGTTGCTAATAGTACAATGTATCCCATCCCAAGCCTCTCTATTGCATTACAAATTTTTTTTATGCAAGGTAGTAAGTAAGTAATTGGCTAATACTTATGCTATATGTATATATTTTGATAAAGAAGATATTTTCCTCATAAAAAATAAATACTGGGAATCTTCTTATAATCAAAGTAACTTACCTCCTCACTTATTTATGAAACTGAAATTAAAATTTTATTGCATTCGATAGACCCTTTCAATATATTATAGGATTTTGAAAATATAGTTAAGAAAATAACAAGAATTCTTAATAAGATTTAGAATAAATTAACCAAATTTACAACAGTTTCCTATAGAAAGTAAAACTTCCATTGATATTATGGGAAAAAAATTATTTATCCGAATAAAAAAGCTCCTGTTTTTCCTTAGTCACGCGTAAAGGAAATGATTTGCTGTGACCAACAAAAGCACTGTTACAAATATTCATCATCATTGAATTGGCTTGGCACCACCACAAGTATGCAAACTTACTTACATACATACATATCTGTGTAGAAACGCGCTTTACTCTTCTGAAACCGCTGTGACAGGACACAACGGCGGTGAAGAGAAGAGAGAACAGGGGAAGAAATAAAACCCCACGCTGTTCGCCAGTGAAGCGTCATAACGCTCAACAGAAGCAGCAGCAGCAGCCAGAAGAAAACCTAAAATCTTCCGCCACTGCCGAGGAGTAGTTTATCATTTTTGTTCTCTGTAACGTTGCCTTGCCGTGGGGCTGCTGCTTGTTTCTTGAGCGTTTTTTTTTTCTCCTTTCTTTTTTCGTTTTGTTTTTGTTTTTTCACTGTAGGTTGCAAAGCCGCCACAGACACACAGGAAGACGCTTCTTCTTCTTCTTATTCGTGCGCGCGTGGTTGTGGTTGTTTTCTTCTTTCTTTTTTTTAACCCTACTTTGAAGAGGAAGGGTTTTTGTCTTTGTTCGGTGCTTCGGTGCGTGTTTGTGTGTCTTGCGTAGCGTTTCGGAAATGTCTGCTCGGTATTTGAATTTTTCTCCGTCTACCTCGCACTCTCCCATGCGCAATGCTTCCATGGCGATGACCGATCATGACAAGTTAGTTTGTTTCTCCTCCTTTCCTTCTTTCTTTCTTTTATTTAATTTCCATTTTAGTATCATCGTCGATGCTAAAGTCGATTCCGTGGCGTGTATTTTCTCGATCTTTCTCCTCCTCTTGTCTGCCTTTTTCTTAAATAACGAGATGCCAAAGTGATCAAATGAAAATGACATGATTCGTTAATATTTCTTGCGGCGGATAAACATTCTGTAGACCGTTTTGGTGCGGCTAGTTCTAGCATCTGTCGGAGAATCTATTGATTTCTTATAGCTGTGTACAAATGTGTATTTCGTAGGCATATTTATGTTTAAATTTTATATTTATACTGGTTGATGGATCTTATACTTTCGATTCAGGTACATTTGAAACTGGAACACGTAATGGTAGAAATGTAGTAAGAAATGTTATTTTACGTTTTAGCTTGGCAAATAGGCTATGCCAATCTACTCATCTTTGTTTTGATTCGGATACGAGGATCGGTTGATTCTTTGAATGTTCTGTTCTTCTTTTTGTTTAATTATTCTACCAGAAGTTTGTGTGTTTGATTGCATCTTAATACCCTTAAATTAAAAGCATTAACGTATATGTGTGTTATTGCTGCACTTTGCTACGAAACTACAAAATATGACGGGAAATCCACCCCACTATCCTCAGTAATCATGTTACTTTACCGTGCATGAATAAAATCCAAAGTAGATTCACTGCAAAATTAGTTGTGTTAATGTTTTATAAAAGATTTGCATTGAAAAATTGCTGTAAATTTAAAATTTTCAAGTGATTTATTGGATCTTAGAATTCAATAGTTTTCGTGTTGCCTAACAGCATCTGTTCTCACGGTGAGAAATAGCTACGATACAAACAGAGTTGGTAGGGTGTGCATTTTGGTTTTCTCTTTTACTTTCTGTGCGTTGCGACGAATGCAAATATATCAAATTATGTCTTGAATCACACGTCAATTTCATTCAGGGCTATTTATTGCATGCAATATTCTATTTTAGGCATTTAGCACTTGTAGTATCTGTGCATATAATTACGCTTCTCTTCATTTTACCAGGTATCTTGCTGAGTTGGTGTCGGAAAGACAAAACCTTGGCCCATTTAGTCAAGTTCTGCCAAATTGCTTGCGCCTACTTAATCAAGGTAAGTAACTGTTAGTTTAGAATAAAAGCAGGATAGCTTTGGGTTTGTGGTTCAGAATGTTTATTGTTAATTGTGTGAATGCTGATATTAAGCTATGGACTTCTATCTTATACGATTATTCAAAATTCAGTCTTTCACAATTCACGATATAACCACTTTTATGTTGCCAAAGTTAATTCACCTCTAAATGCTAAAATTGTTAAGGACATACCCATTATCATAGGTAACACTTCTGTCTTAAGATGCTTGATCGTCTGAAAAGTTTTGTTTTAATAAACAACAGCTATTCAAAATTTGGTGCCAGTTGTATTTACCGCAATATCTATATTGAGTTCAAGTTCACCTGGCAACCATTTCTGAAGTGCTCAAGAAAATTGACTTATTATGATTGGTTAAAGGAATTTGTTGAGTTGGTATATCACACTGACATTTATTATATATTATATATACACTTGTAAATTGGGCAATTTGAGAAAAATTCTTGGTGGTAATCATACCATAAAACTGGGACAAACGAAAGTGATAAATATCACAATTGCTGAAGTCAAAGTCTATTTTATGGCATACCGATGTGTTTTGTTGTTAATTTCTAATCGTATATTTGATATATGTAAAAATTTGATTTTGTTGAAGCAGCGTGCAACCGTCAGATTAACTATCTTTATGAATGCTGTAAAAAAATTGATTTTGTGGAGCCACTGTCTAAGTATCAGACTATCAGGTTAACTACCTTTATGAATGGTTGATTAAAGCTTGTGTGGGCACATGACAGTGATCATGGTGATACTGGTTGTTGGAAATAAGTAGTTGGTGACAAGTGAATAACCTCATTCATTTTTTGTTCCTAACCTATTGGAAGAAGGTCTTTTGAACTTCATCTTTCCGTATAACTGCTCTTTAAGTAATGCTGTTAACCATTCATCAAGTGTATTCTAAAGTTAACAGAGCCATTGTCTAGGAAAAACAATTATTATATTCATGACTGGTACACAAGCTTTTCAACAGTATCTATTTCTATACTTTCTGTGAATAACACTCATACAGATTTTAGCTATCTATTAATTAAGTTTAAAATGATCCTGCATTGAGTGGAAGACACAAGTACTTGTATGGATTAAAAAAAATTCTATAGATTTGTCTAGGTTCCAGCCAATCAGAAGTTGGAATTCTGATGCTTTTTGTAGCAAATTCCAGCTCTGTCTATTGTGATAGTTAATTGTGATCTATTTTTCCTGAGATGCAAGTGTATGGACATGAATCTTGTACTTGATAAATCTTCTAAGATCATTTTGTAGCAGTATGTCAGATGTCCATGTTTTCATTTCATGGTATATTAAGGCATGAAGGGTTTCATTGGAGGTATATGAATAATATTGCAATGTTGTTGTAATTGATAGAGTGAGTGACCTGTAATATGTCAATTTACATTGCGACAGCTCAGTAATTGCTACTTCTATGCAAAGAATCGTCATGCAATAGTGATAGAGCATTGAATGTTAAATGAGATGGACAATCTTTCTGGGGAAGGTTTGGAGGACATTTTGTCATAAGAAACCAAATTAAATAATAGGGTGTCCAATGATTGACATAAAACCTAATTGATGTTGTGCTTATGGTGTTGGGACATTTGACAATCTTATGTGGTTGATTTTTCTATGCAAAGAACAAGTCATAAGGATTTCTACTGCAGCTTAGTATGCTGCAAGATGACTTCTCCCGCAAGCATCATTTTGTTGTGCCTGAGAGGTTGGCTATTAAATTTTCTCCTTAAGGTGCATCACTCTCCTCACCGTCCCCATCAAAGTTTTATCCCATATATTTTTAGGGTGGTGCTGCTTGAATCATGTGATACAAGACACCATCTCTTTGAACATTATTTATTTGTTTTTTGAGGCTTTGCTATATCAACGATTTGACCGGGTGAGTTCCTCTGAAGCTCCAAGTCAAGTTGAAAAGGAAAAGTTGGAGTGCTATACATAATGAAAAATTGACAAAAGCTATTTTTTTCTTTTCTTGAAGTGAGGATTAATTCATTGCGTTGGAATCACTAATTTTTGAGGCAGTTGTGAAATATTATGAAGCTTTTATTTTACACCATTTAAATAGGGGTTGACTGCAACTAGGGGTGCACTTTCGTGTGCATTATGATCTATCATATTTTATGAAATTGGAGGAATTATGTATAATAAGGCCATCTATTTATTATATTGGTCATTGAAACCAAAATTTTCACTTTTATCAAATATCATAGTGGAATTACGAAACATTTGAAATCATAGTCCTTTCTATGTACCAGTAGTCTGATAAAGTTAATAGTTGCTTCATAGGATGTTTTGACATTTCCAAACCTCCATTTTTTTGCTAATGCCATGATGTTCATAAAATGACATTTAGGAGTTAACGTGGGTGCATGAGAAATAATATTGACAAATTAACTTTGTTAGAGATTTATTTGAATACTTAAGAGGCGTTGACTAGTTAAGGTGCTACATTTTTTGAGCCATATGCCCACCTTTGTAAACAAATTGTAAATGTATCTTGAATTCCCATGATTAATCCGCGTGTAGGCTAACTCTTGTCTTAGTGAATACTCCGGCATCTATGACATATCAGGTTTAAGCTAACTGCTTTCTTAGTGAATCCAGTATCTGATTTAACAGGCACAAGTTCTTATTGTTGAAGGTGAATTGTGAAACAGAAATAGTGCGTGTCACTGCATTGTTGGGGAATCAGTCGTACTTAGACCACAATGGGCTTGAGCATGGTAGCCCGTTGCCTCATGGAGGATTATACTCAAATGGAGGAGTGGACATGAATGGATGGACTGCTTACCAATCAGAAGTACGGATACTAACCATTAACATGACTATTCTGCCTACTTGTTTGTTTTTTAACATTGCTGACTTCGTTGCATGGATTAATCCCGAGTGTGACATTTGTGGTATAATTATCTACTTGTTATTTCATTAATTATTATTTTGTGACTCAACATTACCTATTGACTGAATCTAAACTTTTCTTGCAATATGTCTGCATCTTTTGTTAGTATTTTAATTTTTCCTGGTCAGATTTTCCAAATTGTATGACTGATTTAAAGTTGAAAATTTAAAACGTAAGTTGGCATAAAGTTTGTCAAACATGAAAAGGACTGAATTTAATGTGTTTGAAGTTTTGACATACCTTAGTCCTACTAATTTACTAATATCCATAATAATCTACTTTTATATTGAAATTATTGACTCTGGACTTTGTTTTCTGAATTTTTGAATGTAACATAACTGGCATTAACCTTCTGTTTGAATTAACGGTCTGGTTTTTTCAATTTGTATTTATGTTATTATGTTTCTTCATTTTATCAAGAATAATCGATGTTAATATATATAATCAATTTTCACAATGTACATAAGGCTTTCTGTGTTTTGCTTTTTCTGATACCGCTATATCATTTAGAATTTTCTTGTAGGAATATATATTTTATTAATAATATATTTAATTAAGTTGATAGTTAATCATCTTTTGGGCAACAGAGATTGAATATGTTGCAGGCATCTCCACATGCATGGCATGGATTGTCAAGTAGCAATACTGGTGGCATTATTGTTAAAAAGGCAATGAGAGTTGACGTGCCAGTGGATAAGTATCCTAATGTAATTGTTCTATCGATGATTTATTCCTTAAATAAGAAAAATCTTTTGTCTGCTGTTTGTTACTGGATCAGATTTGTTGCATGCAGTTTAACTTTGTCGGGCGGTTACTTGGTCCAAGAGGCAACTCCTTAAAGCGAGTTGAAGCTAGCACTGGCTGTCGAGTCTTAATCAGAGGGAGAGGCTCCATTAAAGACCCTACAAGGGTGAATTGAATGTTTGTTATTTTTGATGTTTCTCAACATATAAATGTCTTGAATTTGTTTTGATTTTTTGATTTGCGTGATTTCAGGAAGAATTGATGAGGGATAAGTCAGGTTATGAGCATTTAAATGAGCCTCTCCACATTCTTGTGGAAGCAGAGTTGCCAGCAAGCATCATAGATCTTCGTCTAATGCAAGCACGAGATATTATAGAGGAGTTACTGAAACCCGTGGTATGTTTTCTAGTGCAAATGGAGTGCAATAATTTTTATTTGTAGTCTTTTTATTATAAACTTAATTTCTTCCGTTTTGCAGGATGAATCTCAAGATATTTTCAAAAAACAGCAACTAAGGGAATTAGCAATACTGAATGGAACGTTAAGAGAAGAAAGCTCTTCCATTGCGGGTTCAATATCACCATTTAACACCAGCAATTTAGGAATGAAGCGGGCCAAAACGCGTGGTTAAGGAGAATCCTTGTGCTGTTTTGACCCATGGGCATTTTTCTCTGATGATATTTGGTTGGGTGTCAGGATGAAAATATATTTTTATCTGATAATGTTCTGCAGGAGTAAGCACATAATAGAGTGATTATGATATTAATTGTGCATTGCACATCTTTGGTTTAGGTTTTATCCTTGTAGTATTGATGTGATAAGTTGTTGAATGCCTTTTTTGAAGGCATGGGCTTTACTGCCTCAACTCACACTCACGAAGAAAATGTATTATTTATTGTCCATGCAATATGATTGAAATTTGTTTATGCTTTTCTCATGCTGCTGGAAGAAAAAGAATTCTGATGGTAATGTTTTGGATTTTATCTAAAACTAGCGAGAATTATATTTCAAGGGATATCATTCGTGTATAGACAGATTTTTCTATATCAAATATCTGCATTTTACTGGCTACCTCTGAAGTTATTAACATGTTTGTTACCTTCATTACCAATTTTTTGATACTATAATTAAAATGTTAGGCCAGTTTGATTTCTTTCTTGGCAGGAGACAGATGACCATATACAATTCTTAACGTATATTGTTACCTTTCTGGTGTGTTTCTTATGTGCTAGGACTATTTTTGAAAGGTTGCATTTTAGCCGTTTGCAAAACTTAATTGTCTTTGAAAGTTGCATTTCGGCAGTGTCTGATGTTAGGAAACCCTGATGATAGGCTACTGGAAATAACTGCTTTGGTATTGCAAGCACATTGTCTAGTAATTCGCTTTTATTTCCTCATTGATGCTTTTATGCATTAGCCATATTTTTCGATGCACTCTTTCATATGATGCATTCTTGAGTGTTTTTTAACCTGAGCATGGTATCGTTTGTATGTTCAACAATGTGGTCCCTGAACCATAGGATCAATTAATCATTTCATTTGTTTTGTTGCAAATTTGGATTAAGCAAAAATTTGCTTGTGTCTAACTAAGAACACAATCCGAGAAGCGTGTCACATGTAATTGCATTTTCTTACCCTTGCTAGAATGTGGTGAGTGGATTGGTAAATACTAGTAAGTGTTCAAGTCATAGAAGTTTTGGGATGGTTTCCGGTTTAAGGGTGCAATAAAATTTAAAATACAAAGGAGGTTAATTACAGACAAAAGGCGGTAGGTGGGGCATGCGTTCTGCTGTTCTTTATAATTGAACCGAACACCAGTGGTATTCTTTCTTCTGTTTCTTAAAATTGAACTAAACACCAGTGCTCTAATTGGTTGTTATCTTGTTTGTGTTTTTTGTGGTTAAGAAAAATTTCACAAGAGTATCATCTAGAGTTGCATTTTTCCCGTTATAGCCAGTCTTGACTGAGGGAAAAGGAGGGTATGCATATTCTTTCCAGAACATGTGTTGGGTTATGGTGGCACTTAGATATGATGTGAGTGAGGGGGCTTAGTTGTTAGACGGATGCACAAGACCTGATTGTTGTGTTAAATATGTAGAGTTTTTCTGCATCATGATGGGGGTAGTTAAAAGAAGCTAGAAATAGCAAGGACATTGGTAGATTTTGTGGTGGGAGAAAAAGCGGGGAGAAGATAGAAAAAACATAGGACATTATAGATTTTGTGGAGGGAGAGTTTTCAAAATGAAGGATAGTGGTAGATTAGGACAATTTACCTTTGTGGAGGGAGAAATTAAGGATATTGGTAGATCATTTGATGAAAGATAAAAGTGGTAGAAGGTACTTTGAAGGGATGATAGAGACATGAGCATTAATTTGTCTTTAGAAAGAAAATTCTTAACACTCTTAGGTGTCTATGCCCTTGAGGTTGGTTTGGAGGGTCATGTTAAGATGACCTTTTGCCATTCTTTAGATGGGCCATATCAAAGCATAAGGATATTCTTAAGAACAACTAGAGTATGTTACAAGAGGGTCCGTGAAGGGCATGGTGTTGGAGATAAATGTGATTGGGAAGCATATTCTTGAGTCTGCATTAGCTTATGCTCTTGAAGGAGTTACTACTTAATTCAAGAAAAGGGTTGAACACTTGGCAATCTTCAAGAGCAAATGCAACTCAACTCAAAGACTATATCTTAGTGAGAAGAGAAATTGGTGAACATGTAAGGATTGCAAAGTCATTCTAGGAGAGTCTTACAATTCAACATAGAGGCTATTAAGAGTGGTATCAATAAAGACTTTAAGAAGGGGATAATGAGGTGTTTGTCTAGTGGTAAGACTTTTGATTTGGAAGCTTTAAGTCATGGGTGTGACTTTGATGGGTAATACGAGTTATAAAGTTGTAATTGGACTATATATATTGTAGTGGTTTTAACACACTCTTAGGTGTCTAAAGGATGTCAATGGATGTAAGCAAAAATTTTAGTTTCATATGTAGGAAAGAAGGTTGGAATTTCCCTTTTATAGTAATGCATGGTTCCCATGGATCATGGATGAGGACTTTATAGAAGGTGGAAAAATGTGTGCAATAGTATGTATCTATAGTATTTTTGTGAGTAATGTGAAGCCAGTTGTCGTTCACATAAGCTTAGTGATGAGTGGCGAGGTACCCCTACACTCAACCATACGGATACGAGCATAGCACGCACGATCCAGTCGAACTCCACAGACTAAGTGCCTACACGTCTTATGGAACACTTAAGGTTAATTATTCGTTGTCTTCCCAGACTTACTTGTAGTTGTCACAGTTGTATGGTTAAGTAAGTCTGAGATATATAATTTTTATGTCTTTTCGGTTTCATCTCCTATGCTGATAAGGTGAAGGTGAAGAGACTAATTACTAACTTTAACTAACTAACTAAGTCTTAATTAACCTAGCTTCAGCATCTGTTCCCACTTACCATTCACACCCTGAACCGATGTAACCTTGGTTACCAAACGCTAATTGTTGTTGGGATCACCAAGCGTAACGCACGTGCTCGAAGCCGTTGTATTGAGGCAATTAACTAGGAGAGAAGGGTTGAGAAAGATTTAATAACTAATAAAGAAATTAAATGATAAACAATAAATAACAGTAAATAAAATCCTAATTAGCCTATTCCATGCACTGCAAGGTTTATCCAAGAAGTTTGTCTTTATTGCTGTACACAAACATGTGTTCAGGTACAATATTTGCTCGAATAAAGATCCGTTCACTTTGGAGCTCCTACTGCGGGCACATGGAAAATATTTTATCTCTGGAGGGATCAAACTACCAGAGTTTCGCTACGGTCTAGATCTAGAATGAGAAACAAGGGAGAGTCGCCTCTTATTTATAGACTTGGCGGCGCACTACGATATCGCGTACATGATATCGTGTGGGATGTGATATCGCGGCCCATGCGATATCGCATCCCATCATACCCCCATGACTAAATAAAAACTCGTCCTCGAGTTCCTTACAAAATAGTGGGATGGTATGGGATTATTGACTCAAAATGGAACTAATGGGATGACATGTGAACGGATCATCATTACAAGACATGACAAAATGGGTGTTCATGACAACAAGAGTGAACACCTTATACATTGGACATCAGGCCTTATTTGGCAGCTGAGAAAGAGAGAGAGAAAGAAGTGTTGCTGCTGCCAATGCCAAGATTGCGCCTTTCATTGTCCATCTGTAAGCGCGCCATTGATCTTGCTCCTTGCATAGCTGTTTCAGCACTGTTCCATTCCAAGTGTTCTCTCTAGATCCGATCCGTTGTTGTATGACCACCATCTGCACACACAACACAGTCTTTATATTAGCAAGGGTAAATGAATCACAATGTAGTTGACACCTTGCTTCGGTGAAAGGTTCATTGGCTGAGTTGTGGTATGGCTGATACGGATATGGATATATCATAGTGATGACTACCGAAGGTGTAGGGGTTAGGAGAAAATCGAAAAAATTGGGCCTTGTACCCCCATGACTAATAGCAAACCTCCGGTAGTGATAGAATGGAGAAAGAAAAAGAACAAGAAAGAGGGAGAAAAAGAGACAATGATAACATCGATGAAATGGATGTCAAGATGGAAATGAACAAAATAATATAGATTGCAGAAATGTTAAGGAAAAGAATTTAACTGAGGCACTAAATAGGAATGCCAATGGGTCCTCCCCAAAGCAGGCTCATGCCCTTAATGCCCTGATAACCCACATTCAAAGAGTCCGTAGGCTCTGGGAATGTCATTTGGAACAAGAGTTAAAGACTTAACCCACAAGAATTTACCAAAAAGAAAATAATGCATCAACCAAAATATACACTAATGATACAACCAGCAATGAGGTGAACAATGGAGAGAAGGATGGAGAGAAGAGAATGGAATGGAGTCTCAAGAACAAGGTGGTGTACAGCCCCTTGTGTATTTCATGATTAATGTGACTTAGTAGATCCCATTCCAAGTTTGGCCTTAAACAAACCATATCCAGTGACTTTGCATTAATGCATTCGGCTAAACCATCCACTTGAAGTGACAAGAATGCCTTCACCCAAGAGCCACCACCATTCTGACGAAACAAGGAGGAGAGAATGAGAAGTGAGAAGGGCCTTAGTTAAAGGGAACATTTTTATTTTAGTTCCATAACCAGTGCTTGTAGCCCAAATGGTTATTTCGTCTAAGGGGTGTGCTTTGAATTCTCACTGTTTTTTTCTTTTTGTGTTTTATGTGTTTATGCATGAGAACCACACCATGCAAATACTTTGTTATTTTTATTAGCTTAGATTCCCGATGATTGAGTAACGTTGAAACAGTAAGAAAACTCAAGAAGAAAACATCCGAGCACCCAAGAGAACCGCCAACACAAATGCATCAAGTTCCCTTGAAGTCACACCCTTTTCAATCCCCGAGTCCTTAGTTTGAGAAATGCCTAGTCATCGATTCATTATAGTTCTTATTTAGAAAGGGATTGTACATTTCCAAGCCTAGGGAGACTATAGAAATTTGTGGATGAATGGATGAAGTGGACTCATTGCCTATCATATCAAAAGAACCATACCTTAGTATCAACATCATAACTTAAAGGTAAAAACCAAACATTAACAATCAATAGGAAACACAGTTCATACCATCATGAAGAACACTTATTGGTGACAAACTTAACACAATGGATAAGTCACACACACACACACACACACACACAAGAAATGAAAAAGTATGAATGATGTTGTAAAACAAAAAACAAGAAAAGTTAAAGAAATTTGTAAAACAAAAATGTGTGAAACAAAAAATGTGTAAAACAAAAACATGTAAAACAAAAACGTGTAAAACAAAAATGTGTAAAAAAAAATGTAAAAAGAACTAAGGCCCCAAATGATTAGCATAGGTGGCCATCTCCCCCATGACTGAATGTAAAGGGAGAGATCCGAAATAATGAATGTCTATTTGAATTCCTTAAAAGTGCCCAACTTCTCCCCATTGATGTTCCAAGATTAAGGGGTGGAAGTCGACGATGCTCATACTCCAATGTATCTATGCCTTCGTTGTTGGCATGAGTTATTTCCCCAGTTTGTTCCATGCATGTTGGTGGGTTGCTTCCTTGATCAGCTGTCAACCACTGGGTGTCTTCTTGTTGTGTGGTTGCTACATATAGGCACCTCTGTATCTGAGTTTCTAGGGCACACCGGTTGCATGCAAGAGATGTTAAATTTCGCATCACCCATGATTCCTGCGTGTCATCACCCTCTGAGTCATTGTATGTGATGCATGGAACTTTCTTCTTCTTGATCTTTCCATAAATATTTACCTTAGATATCTCCAAGGAAAGATCACAAATTCCTAGGCAGGCATCTATTGTACTTAGCCATGCCCTTCCCATTATGATTGGGAAGTCCCCTTCGTTGTTGTTAACTTCTATCACCAAGAAATCAGCTGCGTATGACCAACCACCCACAGTGGTAACGATGTCCTCTACCAATCCCAAGGGAATGGTGATGGACTAGTCAGCCAGCTCTAGTTGAATGTTGCTCTTCTTGAGTTGGGACAGGTTCCAGACTTGATACATTTCTCGTGAGCTTAAGTTGACTCTGGAACCTGAGTCAAGAAGAGCCTTATGTGGTTCGTTCCCAGTGACTTGGAGTTAGATTAAGGGATTTCCAGGGTCAGATAGTTTCCTGGGAAGGTGGCCTACCTTGATCCAGTTAGTTACGGTATGTGTTAACATAACTGTATGCGTTAAGCTCTATTGTTGGATTGAAGGGTGCTTCGAAGCCTTATGTGTTGGAGGAGCGTACCTAGACTCAACCACTTGTGGTTGTGAGAGCTTGTCTGGGCTTTTGGTTCTGAAGAAAGGTCTTCTCTTTTTGCGGTTGTCAGAACCAATAGCGGGTTGAATGTTTACGGCTCTCATAACGTTACGTTGCTACGGTTGAGTGGGGAGTTCCCCTTGCNTAAGGATCAGGTTGCCGGTAAGGGTACTGTTGTGTTGGTGGTGGCATCCCCCATGATTGTGGTTATTGCCATTACTGATGTTGTTCGATGGGTTGTGGTGGAGTTCCACTTGGATAATACGTTAACGGTTGGTGGAACTGTCTTGGGTTACCTTAGGGATAAGGTAACCTTCAGGGTGTCTACCATCTGTTGAGTCTTGGGTTGAGTGCATACACCCCAGACTCTTGTAGATGTGAGATGATTGGGTCTAAATCCAAATCCACAACCTCATCGGAGATAGTTATTTTTCCCTTACCCTTGTCACGTGCAGGGCCTGAATCTCTCCGCTTTTTCTTGTCATTATCACTACTTTGTTCCTCCTTAGATTCCTCTACAATCTTTAGGACAGTTTCAATTTTACTATCTAAGGAGCTCCTTATTTCATCTACCTTAGCCGACACTTTCATTATTAACTTTTGAAGTGGCAAGGTTTTTCTATTCACCAACTCTTCGAGTGGTGACTCATCCTCTTCATCGCAAAATCTCACTCCCCTTTTCTAGAGGGAAGGTTCGCGGTTATATTCTTCCATGCTTTCTTTTTTTTGTAACTCCCCTTCTTCTTTGGCTACTTGTTCCAACAAGTGATGAATTTCATGGAATCTAAGTTCTGATAGTCTCCCTTGGTCACCTAAGGCTTCTCCTAGTTTCATACCTTAACCCATCTACGAGATGGCGAAGTTGATCCCATTGTGCGTAACCATGGCCCGGGCAATGATGTAACAATATGTAGTAGAGGCCCATGGCAGCATCCAAGGGTTCATGAATACCTTGCTTCCATCCTTGGATCTGCTTACGCAAGTTAGACACTTTGGAGTACGTTTGATATTTATTGTTGAAGAGTTCTAACATCGTACTCCACCTCCTAATGGTTTCCAGCTCTAAGGACCGATACAAACTCTCTGCTTCCTTTATGAGTGTCATAGGAAACAACTTTAATTTCTTCCACTCATTTTCTATGTTTTGCAAGGTGCAGGCATTGTGGAATGCCTATAAATGATTTTGCGGATCAGCGTTATATCCCCCTTCGAAGTGTGGGATATTGTTCATGTCTAAGCACTTGATCCGGCTATCCTTTTGATGCCTTGTTAGTATTCTCACTGCCTCTGTAATATCTAGCATACTCTGGGTGGCAAGTAGGGTTTCATCATGATCATCTCTTTCATGACGTCTATGATGTCTACGTTGTTCCCTACTTTCCCTTCTTTCATGCCCTTGTCCTCGCTCTCGACTCTCTCGTCGAGGTCTCTCATTTCACCTACCTCTATCCTCACCGTTATGCTCTCTATGACTTTGCCCTGATGTGGAAGGAGAGGGTGAATGATGTGATGAAGGGAAAGAAGAAGGAGAACCATCGCCATGACGATGTTTCTTACCTTCTCTTCTGTGGCTACAGCCCCGATCATGATGACGATTTAAGTGCCCGTCCTTGTCATGTGTTTTTGTTCCCTCGGTGAACAGCTGGTGTTCACAGGGATCAGAACCAGGGTTGTGTATCGTGGAGCGTAGGTTCTGATACCCCACCTCCTCACTATCGTTAGGAGGGGGAACATCATTTGATGGAGAACCCGTTATAAGTGGTTCACCATCTTCAATTTCGCTTAGGACATGCAGGACCCCTTTGCCCTTCAACAATGTATGATGGCTCTCCTACCTTGAGTCCCTTATACGTTGTGCTTCTGTGGGGTGGTAATCCCTTGTGTCAAAATCTGCTGCAACATATTTAGTGTAGAGCTGTGTTATGCCTATCTGTGCTAGAGCACAGAGGAGCATGTTGGGGACTGCACGATCTGGAGGTAACACTATGTTACCTTGCAAGTCTCTCCAGCGCATCTGTTTATCCTGATGGAGGATAAAAGTAAAATTGGGTATATACTCATCCCGATGAGTACATACCACCCTATATTGTTGAGGAACTGGCTGATTTTGGTTATGTGTTTTAGAATGCTGACTTTTTCTTGTATTATCCCTAGGTGATGTAATGCTCTTGTGAGAAGAAGAAGAAGACATCGTGTCTTATCGGTGTGCTATAAGAGGCGGCTTTTGTTCGAAGAAGAAGACATGTTTATTATTCGGTGTGCTGCTTAACCGTTATATAATTTTTCGTTTAATTAACCCTAAGCATTCGTTTAAGCTCCCAACGATGCGAGTGATTTCCTATGTTCTACTTAGTGCACAAACACTTAGTCCTCGGCAACGGCGCCAATGATGAGTGGCGAGGTACCCCTACACTCAACCATACGAATACAAGCGTAGCAGGCGCGATCCGGTCGAACTTTGCANTTGCTTGAATAAAGATTCGTTCACTTTGGAGCTCCTACTGTGGGCACATGGAAAATATTCTATCTTTGGAGGGATCAAACTGCGAGAGTTTCACTACGGTCTAGGCCTAGAATGAGAAACAAGGGAGAGCCGCCTCTTATTTATATACTTGGCAGTGCACTGCGATATCGCGGGGGAAGACGCGATATCGTGGGGGAAGATGCGATATCGCATCCCATCACTTAGATATTGTTATCTCTTTGATTGTGAGCATTACCTCTTTGTAATTGTGTGGTACAATAGTTAGGTTGTAATATACTGCAATGTTGAGTATTTAACTGCAAATATTTGCAATTAGTTAATGTAAACTATTGTTCATTTTCGTAATTTTATTGCTGTTAATATCTAGTTTACATTTGGTTAACACTACCTGCGGATGTCCATCCCATACTATAAATATGGTTACAAGGAAGCCTTGAAGGTAGCGTGTTTGGCTTTCATCCTTGTGCTTTCTTCTTTCCCATTCTCTACTATTCATTGTGATTGAAAAATTCTCTCAGAGCTAAGATAAAGATCCAAGAGCTTGTTTCTTGCTAGGGTTTTTCTCATTTTTCCCAAGAATATATTCTTGTGTTTTTTCTATTAATGTTTTTTACTATTATCACAAATGACTTGAAAATCACAATTGGTACGAGAGCTAGGTCCTTTCATGGTGATTTTTCCTTCTTTTGTGGTGTTTTTTGATTTTACAGTATGGCCAACTTTGCAAAAAGCAAAATTGAAAAATTCTCTAGCAATGATTACGAAGTTTGGAGAATGTATATGGAGGATCTTCTTGTTAGTTGATAAATTGTGTTTTTCATACACTTCGATATTGGGGTGGCTGCGATATCGGGTACACGATATCGCGACCCAAGATTCAATATCGTACATTCGATATCATAGGGTTACTCCTTGGTCTATAAATATAGCCCCCACACACACGATTGAGAGTAGTTTTTGGTAGTCAAGTAGCGAAACTCTTGCACTTTGTCCATTTGAGAGTTAGAATATTTTCCAAGTGCCCGCAGCAGGAGGTCTAAGTGTGAACGGATCTTTATTCAAGCATTGATGTACTTGAACATACCATTGTGTTGGCAACAAAGACAAACTATTTGATTCATTCGTTGCAACACCTGAGACTTTCTTTCTTATGCATTTATATTTCATGAAATTTACCTAAATATTATTTATGTAGTAATTAATTTTGATTAATCAAGCAACTCATTAAGATACACAAGCACGACCCCTTCGAACATACGTGTGACACTTGGTAGCTCAGAAACGACTAGCAGTTGACAGCCCAGCAGTGTTTGCACAAAGTTTAGGATGTGTCCGGGAAGTGGGAACAGTCACTTGTGTTAGGCTAAATTAGACCATAGTTTACTTAGCATTTAATCACTCTTACTTTTATTCTTGTTCTAGGTGAGTAATTTGATAAAACACAAAATAATAAAAATCTTACGCCTCAGTCACACTTAACCATACAATTGCATTCCACAAGTGGGACTAGGAAGATGAATGGACAACACGCACGCACTGTTTAGCTTTAGCGTACTTAGTAATTATAGTTTGTGGAATTCGACCGGATCACATGTGAATGCCTATGATTCGTATGGTTGGGTGTAGGGGTACTTTGGCGCTCATCATTGGCGCTGTTGTTGGGGATTGTAGTTCTACGTGCGCTATCTAAACCAAGTGAAACTTAGTAACCTTGTTGCTCAAACCCTAAGAGTCAAATCCTACGAAAAAAAAATTATTATCATTAAATTAAACTTTAACTGCACACTACC
Organism: Gnetum montanum; assembly: GCA_015680685.1. NCBI lineage: Eukaryota > Viridiplantae > Streptophyta > Gnetopsida > Gnetales > Gnetaceae > Gnetum > Gnetum montanum. Next base: position 212,227 of record MNCI01005256.1, on the reverse strand, counting down.
TACAAGTTCATTAACACAAAATGTATTCTTCTCACAAGAGCCCATCTTTGCCCAAGGTAGTCCAAGTGCCTCAACAATACTGGGTGGTATATGCTTATCCTGATGAGTATGTACCTGACTTCACCTTCATCTTGCATCAAGATGAATTGTTGTGGTGGCGCGATATAGAAGGCAACATTGTGTTGCCACTTGACCGATCTGTTCCAGCAATACTTTAGCTAATGCTCGCACAACACGGGTTTCAACATCTTCATGGATAATACGAGATGCGAGATCCCAACTCAAGGGATAATCATCCCACTGAAGCACAAAGATTAAGGAATCATTAGCTAAAGTACCAACATGAGCTTGTGATGGGAAAGGAGTAAACTATTTTTCCACCTTCGCTTGCCCCAATTGATGAAGGTGGCCACTTCTTTAGTGTTTCTCCTCTCTTTGACTTTATTCAAGGAGCCCTCAACCAGACTGTACAATCCACAATTCATAATCCAGGTTTTGGTCAAAATGGATCTAATGACAAAAATGGATATGGAGAAGCAAGTTAGGAAAAAAGGGACAAAGGAGATCATGATCGCGATTGTGGTTGTGGGCATCGAAGGAAGGATGATAGGCATCAACATGGAGCAAGTTCTCTTTCTTCTTCCCCTTCATCGTCGTTGTCTTCTTCTTCTTCTAGCTTAGATCGTGGCTGCAGAAGGAATAACCGTGATGGAGGTGATCAACGGGACCAAAACAATAGAAGGGACCATCGAGACAATCATGAATAAAGACGTGGGTAATCCAGAGAGGCCCATCATCAAGAAAGAAGGGCTAGTAGAGAACATTGTAGGCACCATCATCATGGCCTTGATGAACGTCTACTTGCTACTTGGGGCATGTTGAATAGTGCAGAGGCTATGAGGATTCCACCAAGGCACGTGAAAGATAGTAGAATAAAAAGGCTGGACATGAACAACATCCCTTGGTTCGAGGGAGGATATGATGCTGATCTGCAAAATCATCTTTAGGCCTTTCAAGATGCATGTGTCTTGCAGAATATTGAAAATGACTGGTAAAAGCTAAAATTATTTCCAAGGACACTCATAAATAAAGCAGAAAATTGGTATTGATCCTTGGAACCAGAGTCAATCAGGTGATGGAGTACGATGTTGGAATTGTTCAATGATAAATATCAACCGTACTCCTGAGTATCCAATCTAAGGAAGTAGATTCAAGGGTGGAAACAAGGAAATCATGAGCCCTTGGATGTTGCTATTGGTCGATACTACTCTCTATTGCATAGGTGTCCTAGCCATGGATACTCTCAGCTTGATTAGCTTCACCATATCATAGATGGGTTGTAGTTTGAAACTAGGAAAACCCTTGGCATCTATGCCCAAGGGAGATTGATAGAGTTAAGTGCCCATCAGATTCAAAAATTAATTGAGCATGTAGCTAAGGAGGAGGCAGAACTGAGAAAATGTGAAAGTGCAGAAGAATACAATAGGGACCCTTCTATTCGGAAAAGCAGGGTTTGATTTTGCGATAGTGAGGATGAACTCACTAGAGAAGAGGTGGTTAATCAAAAAACCTTACCACTCCCGAAATTTTAATAAGAAATCATGGCTAAGGTTGATCAATTATGGGACTCCCTGGACAATAGGTTTTAAGTTGTCCTAAAAATTGCTGAAGAGTCCAAGAAGCAAAGTGGTAAGCATGAGCACCGGAGATGTAAGGAAGCTAAACATGCCATATCTAAGGGTAAGGGTAAAATGGCTACGATAGAGATGACTACAGATAGTGACTTAGATGATGATGGCGGGTGTGATGTCTGCTAGTATGAACATCCTAAGGGATGTTGCCCAGTTGTGTCACACTTGCAAGAATTTAAGGTATATGCGTTACATCCATGACTTGCACAAAGGAAAACACCCAAAAGATTGCATTATCCACAAGGCAATCCTCGATAGTTCCACCAACCACAGCAGTACTATCCAAGTGGAACTCTGCCGCAAACCTACGAATTGTACCAGTAGTGGCAACAACCACAATCGTGGGCGTTGCCACCTCTGAGACAACAATAGCCTTACCAGAAACCAGATCCCTATGGTTACTATGTTCAGCAACCTTCATCTTCACGGGACTCCTTTCGTCATGTTGCTACTTACCAACATCACCACTATACTCCTGAAGCATACCAATCATCCTATCTAAGGAGGGATGCCACCTACTATCCTCATGCAACTCTTGTCCCTGCACCTACTCCCCCATCTCTTGCACAACTCCCACCTACTTTGTCCATGCAAGGTGAATTATCTACTTAGCCACAGCAAAGGAATGCTGCAAGGGTAGTTAATCTACAATAAGTTAACCCATCAAGCAGGTCAGAATCATGAATAAAGAAAAGATCCTTCTTCTGACCTCGCAGTCCACCAAATCCCTCAGACACATCAGTGGTTGGTAACCCTACTCCTCCACCCTCCTCTATTTCATCTTTATCCAAATCCTCTTCAAACCAAAATCCTTCTCAAATCCATACTGTAATGTTGATGCATGCTGTATCTAATTGGATTCGAGTCGGTAACCTACCCAGAAAGTTAGCTGATCCCGGGAGTCCCCTAGCATATTTGCAAATTGCTGGGAATGAGCCTTGTAAAGCTCTTCTTAACTCTAGTTTCGATGTTAATTTGATCTCACATGAGATGTACACAATGTGGAACCTTCCTCCTTTGAAGAAGAGCAACATCTGGCTGGAATTGGCAAACTAATCCATCACTGTTCCATAGGGACTAGTAGAGGACATTGTCACCACCATTTATGAGTGGTCATATCCTACCAATTTCCTAGTAATCCAAGTGGAGAACTGTAGGAGGGACTTTCCAATTATTATGGGAAGGACATGGTTAAGTACTATTGATGCCAAAATGGGCATTAGAGATCTTTCCTTGGAGATATCAATAGAAAATGAATTTGAAAAGATTGAGAAGAAGAGGGTTTCATGTATCACGTACAATGATTCAAGGTGCCATTGTGTGAAGAAGTTATGGTTAGTAAAGCAAACATTCATCTCTGCATGCAAGTAGTGTGCACTAGAATTTGAAATCCAAAGATGTCTGTACACAGTAGCCACAAAATAGGAAGGCACCCAGTGGCTAACGGCTAATTCTAGCAGTAATACATTATGCATGGAACCTACTAAGGGCCTAACGTATGAATATGTTGCAAGTATGGATGAACTCGAGCAAGTTCATCACCAGCTCTTCGAAGGAGCAAATGATGATGTCAATTGGGGATAGCTAGAAATTCCTAACAATTTTAAACAAGAGCCCCTTGAATTGAAGACACTACCAGCTGGCATGGAGTATGTATTCTTGAAAAATGGAAGGTCGATCCTCATTAATAACAAGGTTGCTGCAGAATAGAAGAAAAAGTTGATAAAGGTTATTGAAAAATGGTCAGTAGCCTTTGCCTGGTCATATTCCGAACTCACTGGGATAGATCTAAGAATATGCTAACATTGAATATACACTGATCCTGTCATTAAGCCGAAACAACAACCGTAGTGGCATTTGAATTCCAAGTTAAAGCAGATTGTCAAAGAGGAGATTGAACAACTGCTCAAAGTAGGATTTATCTACCCTGTTGTAGATAGTGAGTGGGTGAGTTCACTCATGATCATACCCAAAAAAGAAGGCAAATGGCAGGTGTGCATCGACTTCCAGCTGCTTAACATGATAACTTTCAAAGATCATTTTCTATTACCTTTTGTAGATCAAGTGTTGGACACCATTTCTAGGCAAAATTATTACAGCTTTCTGGATGATTATAGTGGCTATAACCAATTTTAGATTGCACCAGAGGACTAGGCAAAGATAACTTTCACAAGTCCTTGGGGGATTCTTGCTTACCGTTAGATGCCATTTGGTCTATGTAATGCCCCAGCCACATTTCAATGATTAGTTTTCAGCATTTTCCAACAACAGATTGGTAGTGGGGTAGAAGTCTTCATGGATGAAACAAACCTTTGCATCAATTAGAAAAAGAGCCACCTTATGGTCCAGGAAGGCATAGTCTTGGGGCATTGCATTTCAAAAGCAGGAATTGAGGTGGACCCTGAAAAAATAAGGGTCATCCAAGGAATAACCCACCAACCTGAAATAGTTAAAGAAGTATGGTCATTCCTTGGTCATACTAGCTACTATTGGCGCTTCATCGAGAATTTTTTCAAAATCTCCAAGTTGTTGGTAGAATTGACAAAGAAGGGTTGCATCATTTTTCTGGACCCCTACATGTGAAACAACATTTCAACAATTGAAATAAAAGCTTGTTAAAACCCCAATTCTTTAAGCACCTAATTGGTCTAGACTGTTTCATGTGATGACTAATGCATCGAATTATGCTTTGGGGGCAATGCTTACGCAAATGGATGATGAAAAATGTCCACATTACATTCACTACACAAGCCGAAGCATTGCAGGTGCATAGCTTAACTACACCACCACAGAAAAGGAGTTAATGGCAATGGTGTTCGCCTTAGAGAAGTTCAGGCACTATGTGCTTGGCTACAAAGTGTTCATGAACAAAAATCATAGCGCCATTCGATTTCTAATGAATAAACCAATAGTGAGCCTTGTGTCATATGGTGGCTTGTGATTTTGTAGGAGTTCGATCTCACAATGGTAGATAAAAAAGATATGAAGAATGTGGTTGCGGATCACTTATCATGACTAAGATGGGATGACAAGGAGAAAGAGAACCCCTTATCTAATCAATTTCCTGATGAATCTTTCCTTGTAGGGGCTATTAATGCACAAATGCTTAATGAACCAAAATGGTATGACACCATCCTTACTTATTTGCTCAAGCAAGAACTACCACAAGGGCTGGACACTAGAAAGAAGCAATAGTTTCTTCATTAGGTCAAGCATTTCATGGAAATTAATGGAAACCTTTACAAAGTCTGTCCCGATGGCCTAGTACATTGGTGTGTTCCTAATACGAATCAACTACGCATTCTCCAGAATGCTCACAAATGTCCTTATGGGGGCCATTATGTTGGGAGATGCACGACCATAAAAATCCTCATGGTAGGGTATTATTGGCCAACAATCTTCAGGGATGCACACCAATTCATTTGTGCTTGTGATTGTTGCCAGAGGGATGGTGGAATGAAAACTCGAATGGAGGGACCACTGCAATGGATTCAACCTCTTGAGCCATTTGATATTTGGGGCATTAACTTTATGGATCCCATTTCACCTTTATTAAATGGAAAGGCATATATAATAGTCATAGTTAACTATTGCACCAAGTGGGCAGAAGCAGTAGCCATCATCGACTATACATTCACCATTGCTACTTGGTTTGTACAACAAAACATCATAAATGGGTTTGGTGTACCTCGTGTGTTAATTTCTGATAACGAAACTCATTTTACAGGTGCCACTTTCCGAAAATTGATGCAACACTTGGGGTTTGAGCATAAACTCACAACACCATATCACCCCCAAGCCAATGGTTAAGTTGAGGTCACTAATTAGGAAATTACAAAAATTCTAACGTGTACCATTAGCAAATACTGAAGGGACTAGAGCAAAAAATTAAATGATGCCCTTTGGGCCTATCGCTCCACATGGAAGCTTCCCATAGGTTATTCTCCCTATGAGGTCATGTATGAAAAACTACCAACATTGCCCATCGAATCTGAGCTCTGTACACTCTCTATAGCTTGTGATCTTGACCTAAATCTAAGTCTGGCATAGAAAGAACGATTAATGAATCTCAACCTACTAGACAAAAATCGATTAATGGCCCTATCATCCAACGAAACACATAAGGCATTCAATAAGAAATGTCATGACCTCAAAATACAAAAAGTCAAGTTTTAACCAGGAGACAAGGTTGTTTATTGGAATCCTACACATGTACCCCAACGAACCAAATTTCAAACATTGTGGGAAGGACCTTAAATTATTAATGGGACTTTTCCATCTAGGGCCATGATCATCTACAAACTTGACAGCGCAAATAAGAAACAACTAGACAACATCCAACAAATAAAGCCTTTCCATGAGCCCAAGCCACCCAACTCAACACACCTCGCCAGATGGACAACCATGCTCAATCTTTCAGATCTTCACCCACCCATACTAACACTTTATGCAGCTCCTTAGTTTTTGACTTCTTTGTTTTACACATTGTTTTGGTTTTACAACTTTTTCATTTTCATCTTCTTTGTTTTACATATTTATATTTTTTAGGTTATTGATCTTTTCTTAGTTTTTGTTCCATACCATTGTTAATATATTCAATATTTATTGCCTACTCTTTTACTTTCTTTTATGTTTGCTTGTGTTTGATGTGTTTCTCTACTTTTTCTGCTAATAAGGTGACAAGTACAATGGTAATGTGCTACTTGATGGTGGTATGTTTCATTTGTAATTTGATTGTTGATGTCTGATTTTTGACTTTGAATGTCATTATTGACAATTGGGACATGGTTTTTTTTTTCATGTAATAGTCAGTGGGTTCACATCATCCACCCATCCACATACTCTATGGTTTTCCTTGTTTTGGAAATGTGCAATCCCTTCTTCATTAATGCAACTTTAATAAATTGGTGACTTGTGTAGTTTCTAGAATTGGGAAGGAATCAAAGGTTTGAACAGGGTGTGGCTTCAAAGGGATGTAGTGTTCTTTGTGCTTTTCTATTTTCTTGTATGCAGGAGTGTTCTCATGAGCTTCTCACTGTTTCACATCATTTCACAATAGAAAGTTAAATAAGTCCTTGCATGGTGTGGTCCTCATAAAAAAAAAACAAGGATGAGGATTCAAAGCACACCTCTTGCAAAAAATAAATGCAAAAAGTGCATGTGTCTTTGCATTGTGTGGTTCCCATTCAAAAATAAAAATAAAAAAATAAAAATGAAAATTCAAAGCACACCCCTTAGACCAAAAAAAAGGGCTACAAGCACTCGTTATGAGACCTGTCTTGTCTCCTCTAACTAAGGCCCTTTCTCACTTCCTACTTTTTCTCCAATTTGGAATGGTGGTTGTTTTGTGGGAGCATTCTTGTGTCTTGGGGGATGGACTAGCCTTAGAATGTTGATGTGAAGTCACTGAAAATGGTTGGTTTTGGTCTGGACTAAGGATGGATCCTACCAAGTCATTTAATCACAAAATCCACAAGGGACTTCATGCAACCATAATTAGGAACTCCATTTTGTTCTCTCTATCTTCCATCTATGCTTTTCATGCCTCACTTCACTACTGGTTTCATGTTTTGATTCAATGTTTTGGTTTGATGTGTCGGGTTTCTCAATCAGTTACTTTTGGGTTTTTGTACTTAACTTTCCGTAACCATTAATCATCCATGGATCCCACGAACTCCTTGGTTTGAAGTTATGCAAGGGCATAAAAGGCCTGTGCTTGCTTTGGGGAGGACCCACTTTGATGAGACGTGATATCGCATAGGCTGCGATATCGCAGTCCGCTGCCAAGTCTATAAATAAGAGGTGGCTCTCCCTTGTTTTCTCATCCTGGGCTAGAAGTAGGAAAACTCTGGCAGTTTGATCACTCTAGAGATGGAATATTTTCCATGTGCCCGTAGTAGGAGTCCTAAAGTAAACGGATCTTTATTCGAGCAACATTGTACCTGAACACAAGTTGTGTACAGCAATAAAGATGAACTTCATGGATAAACCTTGCAGTGCATGGAATAGGATTTTTTTTATTTCTTTCTCTCTCACCCTTAAACTCCTAGAATGTGGAATGAGTATGAATTGATTACGAGCATCTAAGGATGTGTACAGATAGTCAAGGAATCAGTTGCTCATTATAACACGGTATGAGTACGACTTGATTACAAGCATCTAGTGTGACTACTTGGTAACCCAGTGGCGTATCTAGGATCTACGCTTGGTAATTCCAGTGGTAGTCGTGCACCAAGATGTGTACGGTTAGTCAAGGAATTGGCTGCTCATCGCACTTAGGCTAGATTAGATTCTCTCAACCCTTTCCTCCTAGTTAAGTGCCTCAGTACGACCACTTCGAGCACGTGCGTTACACGTGGTGATCCCAACAACGATTAGCATTTGGTAGCCAAGGTTCCATTGGTTCAGGGTGTGTATGGTAAGTGGGAACGGATGCTGATGCTAGGTAATTTAGACTTAGTCATTAGTTAGAATTAGTAATTAGTTTCTCAACCCTCAACTCAATAGCATAGGAGACATAAAACATAAAAAGATATAAAAATCATATACCTCAGACTTACTCAACCATACATCGTGACAACTACAAGTAAGTCTGGGAAGACAATGAATGATTAATCCCAAGTGTTACATGGGGCATGTAGGCACTTAGTCTACGGAGTTCGACCGGATCGTGCATGCTACGCTCGTTTCGTATGGTTGAGTGTAGGGGTACCTCGCCACTTATCGCACTTGCATATCTTTTGGTTTGGTTAAGTTAAGTTCATTACCCTTAGACATTGTTACAATTAAATTCTTTTTATTTATCCCATCAATGGCATCTAATTATACACACCTTCACAACTGTTTGTAATGAACTCCTTTTTATTACTGTGAATACCCTCTTTCCAGTATTCCTTGTGTTAAGCTTTTTTTGAATTTTGTGGATCGCTTCTCTTACTTACCCCATTTGTCAGTCTTTCCACTAACACTATCAAGCAACCAATCTATCACAATCATAACTTGGCTAGATAAAATCATTGATGAGACAAGCTATTCAGCCGTTATCTGTTACACTTCATATATTAATACTTGGTTTTTTTGTGATTGTAGTGGGAAGCATGGACTAGAAGCGAGACTATCTTCACCAAGGAGGATGCAACCATATCACTCGCGGGAGATTGTTCTTTCTTGTTGTCCTTTAGATCCATGGGTGTTCTTTCTTGTTGTCATGAAAACCTAATTTTATATACAACTATAATATTGTATGCTCGAGCAGTTTTGTATTTGTCTATTTTCTCTGTGTCACTTTGCATGTCAGTCAAATAGTTCATAGCCCCTAATACATTTTGTAAAGGACTTGTTCATCTTCTTTTGTACTTGAGGATGAGTTTTCATTTAGTCATGGGGGTATGATAAATCATGTTTTTCATATGCTTTGATATCGGGATGGCCGCGATATTTGGTACACGATATTGAGTATGTGATATCATGGTGTAAGATGTGATATCGTACATTCGATATCGCAGGGTTACTCCTAGATCTATAAATACAGCCCTTGGGCACACGATTGAGAGTAGTTTTTGGCAGTCAAGTAGCTAAACTCTTGCAATTTTTCCATTTGAGAGTTAGAATATTTTCCGAGTGCTCACAGTAGGAGGTCTAAGTGTGAATAGATCTTTATTCAAGCATTGATGTACTTGAACACACCATTGTGTTGGCAATAAAGATGAACTCTTTGATTCACTCCTTGTAGCACTTGAGACTTTCTTTCTTATGTATTTATATTTCATGCAATTTACCTAAATATTATTTATGTAGTAATTAATTTTGACTAATCAAACAACTCATTAAGATACACAAGCATGACCCCTTCGAACATACGTGTGACACTTGGTAACTCAGAAACGATTAGCGTTTGATAGCCCAACAGTGTTTGCACAAAGTTCAGGATGTGTCTAGGAAGTGGGAGCGGTTACTTGTGTTAGGCTAGATTAGATCGTAGTTTACTTAGCATTTAATCACTCTTACTTTTATTCTTTTCCTAGGCAAGTAATTTGATAAAACACAAAATAATAAAAATCTTGCGCCTCAATCACATTTAATCATACAATTGCATTCCACAAGTGGGACTAGGAAGACAATGAATGGAAAACACGCACGCATTGTTTATCTGTAGTGTACTTAGTAATTATAGTCTACGGAATTTGACCGGATCGCATGTGAATGCTTATGATTCGTATGGTTGGGCATAGGGGTACCTTGCCGCTCATCATCAGTGAAGATCTCTGGCAAGTAATTGTTGATTCAAAGCCTACTACTATCACATATTCAAACTAGGAGACCTTAGATAGAAAGGAACAAAGAAATTTTTTTTTGTCTCTCTTGTTCGGTGCTACTCAATAGTTATGGAGTTCTAACTGCCAAAGACCTGTGGGATAGATTAAGAGATTTGTACCAAACAAAATCTATTACTAATAGGTTGTTTCATAGGGGGAATTTGCACACACTCAAGATGCTTGAAGGTATGTTAATTATTGATTGTCTTAGTATCTTCAATGATATCATGATGCAACTTAAATTAGTGAAGATAAAATGAAAGAGGAAGATTGTTGTATGTATCTTTTAGAGTCTCTTCCTAAGTCCTGGAATACTTTTGTAATGTCAATGAGTAATTCTATGTCAACTCTTAATTTTGATACTATTGCAACCCAACTTTTGAGTGAAGAAAGATAGATTAAAATGTCTACCCCTATCCAGAATGATCTTTTCCTTGCCAAAAATTCAAACTTAAAGTTGAAAAAATGCCCACAGTTTAAACCTCTCACATCCTTGAAAAATTTCACAAAACTAACATGTTGGAATTGTGGAAAGAATCGTCATCTTAAAAAAAATTGTAAAGCGACAAAGAAAGGAAAAGTATATGCAAATAATAATAATAATAAAGAAATTTCTCCTTCTCATTGAGAGGGAAATTTTTATGTGGTGTCCTCAGTTGATGACATTAAGAGAGTTTCTTGGTATATTGATTCTCATGCTTCCTATCATTATATCCCATACCTTGAATGATTTTGTGAATACTTTGTTTGTAATCTCAGTGTGGTCAAACTAGGCGATGATGGTCTTTGTAATGTTGTTGGGTATGATAAAGTTAAAATTTCAATTTAAGGATAGAACCATTAAAACTATATATCATGTATGTCATGTACCTAAACTCACAATGAGCCTCTTGTTTGTGAGTGAGTTAGATTTTGTAGGTCTAAATATCATATTTGGTGAAGGAAAATGTAAAATCTTGCAAGGATCTTTACCTCTAACCACTTGTGTAAAGGTGGAAAGACTGTACCAGCTAGAAGCAAGGACATTACAACATAATTTCAACATGATAGTTGTTATTGACTTGCATGCAATCATTGATCTTTGGCATAAAAGATTGGTGCATTTAAGTGAAAAAGAATTAAAGAAACTACATAAAAAAGGTAAAATTAACCTCATAGAAGAATCTCTAAATTTTCATCATCATTGCCTACTTAGTAAACAAACACGTTCAAGATTTCCAAGAAGTAATGCTAAAGTTAATCAAGTGTTAGAGTTAATACATAGTGATGCATGTGAACTAGTTAAAGACTTGCAAACATTCTCACTTGGAGGTGCTACATATTATGTTTCATTGATAGAGGATTTTTCAAGAAAAGCTTGGATCTATTTAATGAAACATAGGTCTAAAAAGTTTGAATAATTTAAAGAGTTCAAAGCTCTTGTTGAAAATTATTTAGGAATGAAAATCAAGGTTCTCAAGATAGATAATGGTGGTGAATTTTACTCCCATGCTTTTGAAAATTTTTGTAAAGAACATGGTGTATATAGGAAAAAGAGTATTCTGGGAACTCTCGAACATAATGAAGTAGCTAAACCTTTTAATAGAATGTTGTTGAAAAGAATTAGATGCATGTTAAGTGAAGCTAGTTTTGGGAAACATTGTTAGGTTGAAGCTGCAATGACTGCATGCTATCTCATTAACAAGTCTTTATCTTTTGTAATTAATGGAAAGATACCTAAAGAAATATGGAGCGGAAGTGCTCTTAATTTGAATTATCATTGAGTTTGTGGGTGTGAAGCTTATGTTCATTGATGAACCGCAATATCGCATACGTGATATCGTGCACACGATATCACATCCACCATGTGATATCGCATATGCGATAGCGTGTCCTGCCTCATCTTCTATAAATACGAGGCAACACCCTTGGTTCCAATACAATTAGATTTAGACCCTTAGCCAAACTCTTGCAGTTTTGTCATTCTAGAGTTAGAATTATTTTTGTGTGCCCGCAGTAGGAGTCATAGAGTGAATGGATCTTTATTCGAGCAATTTGTACCTGAGCATGATTTTGTGTACGACAATAAAGATGAACTTTATGATATACCTTGTAGTATACAGATTAAGCTAATTAGTGATTAACAATTGTTTAACGCTTTCCTAGTTAATTAATATCTCTCTCAACCTTCAACCTCCTTAGTTAAATATACTTAGTATGACCGCTTCAAGCATGCGTGTAGCACTTGGTAACCCAGTAACGATTAGTGTTTGGTAACCCCAGCAGCGTTGCACTGGTTCAAGATGTGTACGACAAGTGGGAACAGATACTGGTGTTAGGAACATTTAGAAACTAGTTAATTAATAGTTAATATAAGTTAGCCACTTAGTTCTCTCTCCCTCTCCTTTATTAGCAGAAGACATAAAAAATACAAAAGCTATAAAAATCAGATACCTCAAGCTTACTTAACCATACAACCGTGAAAATACAAGTAAGTTTGGGAAGACAATGATTGATTAACCCTGAGTGTTCCATTAAGGTGCATAAGCACTTGGTCCTTGGAGTTTGACCGGATCGTGCGTGAAACACTTGTATTCGTATGGTTGCGTGTAGGGGTACCTCAGCACTCATCATTAGCGCCGTTGCTGGGGACTTAGTTGTTTGTGCACTGCATAGAACATAGGAAATCATTCATATCATTGGAAGGTTAGAACGAACCCTTAGGGTTAATCAAAGAAAGACGAGACAACAGTACATTGCACACCAAAAAAAACAAGATGTATTCTTCTTCACATAAAAGCACTTCACCGCCTAGGATTAACACAAGAGGCAATCGATGGCATAATACACATAACCATGATCCGCCTATTCCTCAAGAGTTTCATGTGGTATATACTCATCCTGATGAGTATGTACCCGATTTCACCTTTATTCTCCACCAAGACAAACAACTGCGTTGGAGAGACTTGAAGGGTAACATAGTGTTGCCTCCAGACCGATCAGTTCCCAACATGCTCCTTCGTGCTCTCACATGAATAGGCATGCTGCTCTTATAAGCAGAATATGTTGCACATGATCATGACTCAAGAGACTATCATCCCACAGAAGCGCAACGTTAAAGGAACTTGCGATAGGAGAGATACCATACATCTTTGAAGGGTAAATGGCCCCATGACGTTCCACACATTTTGAGCGAAATTGAGGATGGTGAACCTACTTCAATAGGTTCCCCACGAAACGATGGTCCTCTTCCTGACATTGGTTAGGGGGCGGTGTATCAGAACCTCCACTCCACTATTCACAACCCTAGTTCTAATAGCCACGAACATGAAGTGTTCAATGAAGGAACACGAACATGCGATAAGGGCGGACGTTCTGATCGTGATCATGATTGAGGCCGAGACCACCGAAGAGAAGGTAGAAAACACCGTCATGGTGATGGTTCTCTTTCTTCTTCAGCTTCATCGTCATCTTCACCCTCTCCTTCAGTGTTCGGACGTAGTCATAGGGAAACCAATCGTGAGGATAAGGGAAAACGGAGTGAAAGTCATCAACGAGATAGTCGAGAACGAGGAAGAGGGCACTCTAAAGAATCAAGGCATAGAAGAAGGGAGAGTAGGGAACTGCATAGACACCATAAAAGCTATGAACGAGACGATCACGAAGAACCCCTACT
>MNCI01005256.1:144457-192148 GCA_015680685.1 Gnetum montanum | reverse complement strand
CCCTACACCTTGGGTAGTCACTAGTGTTATATCTCTAGAATCCTTATTGGTCATATCACAACTCAGCCAGTCGATCTTACACTGAGGCAAGGTATCAACTGTATTGTGATTTACTTATCCTTGGTCATATGTGACTGTGTTGTGTGTGCAGATGGCAATCATACAGCAATGGACTGGACCTGGAGGAAACACTCAAGATGGATTGGTGTTGGAACAATTGTGCAAGGAACAAGATTGATGGTGCAACTATGGATGGACAACGGAAGGTGCAATCTTGGCATCCGTAGCAACACGTCTTCTCCTTTTTTCTCTCTCTCTCTCTCTCTTCTCTCTCACTGCCAAATAAGGCTAGATGTCAATTGTGTATAGTGTTCATTCTTGTAGTCATGAACACTAATGTTGCCATGTATTGTAATGTTGATCCGTTCACATGTCATCCCATTCACCATTAGTTGTCATTCAAGTCAATAATCCCATACCTTCCCAATATTCTGTAAGGAACTCGAGAACGAGTTTTCATTCAGTCATGGGGGTATGATGAACCGTGATATCGCATACACGATATCGTGCACGCGATATCACATCCACCATGCGATATCACATACGCGATATCATGTCCTGCCTCATCTTCTATAAATAAGAGGCGACGCCCTTGGTTTCGATACAATTAGATTTAGACCCTTAGCTAGACTCTTGTAGTTTTGTCATTCCAGAGTTAGAATTATTTCTGTGTGCTTGTAGTAGGAGTCATAGAGTGAATGGATCTTTATTCGAGTAATTTGTACCTGAGCATAATTTTGTGTACGACAATAAAGATGAACTTTATTATAAACATTGCAACATACAGATTAAGCTAATTAGTGATTAATGATTTTTTAATGCTTTCCTAGTTAATTAATATCTCTCTCAACCTTCAACCCCCTTAGTTAAATACACTCAGTACAACCGCTTTGAGCATGCGTGTAGCGCTTGGTAACCCAGTAACGATTAACGTTTGGTAACCCCAGTAGCGTTGCACTGGTTCAGGATGTGTACGGAAAGTGGGAACAGATACTGGTGTTAGGAACATTTAGAAACTAGTTAATGTAAGTCAACCACTTAGTTCTCTCTCCCTCTCCTTTATTAGTAGAAGATATAAAAAATACAAAAGCTATAAAAATCAGATACCTCAAGCTTACTTAACCATACAACCATAACAATACAAGTAAGTTTGGGAAGACAATGATTGATTAACCCTGAGTGTTCCATTAAGGCGCATAAGCACTTGGTCCTTGGAGTTTGATCGGATCGTGCGTGAAACACTCATATTCGTATGGTTGAGTGTAGGGGTACCTCGCCACTCATCATTCATATTCCAAAAACTAATAGATCAAAATTAGATTATAAGTCTGCAAAATGTATTTTCCTTGGTTATGGTCATGGTGTTAAAGCTTATAAGTTATATAACGCAAAATCTAAAGGGTTATCTATAGTCATGATGTTTTATTTAGAGAGCTTTGCAAACAAATTAAGCACAATCTCTCTAATTATGTAAGACCTGATCATGTGTCTTTTTAGATTAATAAAGAAAATTCAAAGGGTCATCCTCCCTTAGTGAGAGATATTGCTCTTGACCAACAAGATGGTGTGAATAATATACAAGAAATAAGTATAAGGGAAGATTTAAGTGAAGATGAGGAAATAGAATATCAACATGATGCTTTGTCAACTTCACAACCCTTAAGACGAGTTGGTCATATAAGAAAAGTATTGACTTGGTTTGAAGATCAAATTCTAATCGTGAAAGCTGAATCACTTACTTATGATGAAGTGTGTACATCTCTTTATCATAAAGAGTGGAAGCGAGCAATGGATGATGAATTGTTTTCTATTCATAGTAATAAGACATGGGAATTAGTTAAACTTCCATATGGTAGAAAACCAATTGGATGTAAGCGGGTGTTCAAAATTAAATCTAGTGACTAGTTTAAAGCATGTCTTGTTGCTAAGGGTTATTCCCAAAAGAAGGGAATTGATTATGATGAAATTTTCTCCCTTGTGTTAAAATTAATATCAATTAGATCATTGCTATAAATAGTAGTGACTCATGATGTGGAACTTGAACAAATAGATGTAAAAATTACTTTCCTCAATGGTGATCTTGAGGAGGAAATATATATGCTTCAACCTAAAGGGTGTAAAATGAAAGGGAAAGAGCATATGGTGTGTTGATTGCTAAGATCATTGTATGGGCTCAAACAAGCACCAAGGATGTGGAATATAATGAATACATATTAAGTCTTGGCTTCATTAGAAGTTAGGAAGTCTCCTACTTATATGTCAAAAATAAAAATGGAAAACTCTTAATTTTACTACTATATGTCAATGATATGTTAATAGTAGGAAGTGACATGAATGAAATTAAGGAGTTGAAACAAATCTTGTTGTTAAAAAAATTTTGGGCATGGAAGTTAAAAGAAATAGAGGTAATCAAAAAATTTTGGTTGGACAATATGCATATATGCAAACATCTTAAAAAGATATAATATGCAAGATTGTAAGCTTGTGAAAACACCCTGTGAAACTGGGATGAAAATTTTAATTGAATAATGCCCCAAGATAGAGGATGAAAAAGAGCTCATGAGAAAAATCACACATGCGAGTGCTGTTGGTAGTTTGATGTATGTAATGGTCAGTACTAAACTTGATATTGCATACATTGTTGGAAAACTCAGTAAGTATATTTCTAATCTAGGGAAACAAGATTGGATTGTTGTAAAAGGAGTTTTCTGATATCTTCGTGGTACTATGAACTTTGGTATTTATTATCAAAGTGATTTGTCCATTCTACATGATTATATGGATGCTAATTGGGGTGGTGATTTAGACAATAAAATATCAACCAATGGATATGTGTTTAATATTTTTGGTGGTGCTATCTCTTGAACGAGCTTATTGTAGTATTGTGTAGCTTAGTTTACTATTGAAGCATAATATGTTGCTACAAACCTAGCTAGTTGGGAAGCAACATGGCTTTAGTGATTAGTGGTTGAATTTGGGATTCATAAAAAGATTGTGCAAATTTGTTGTGATAACCAAAGTGTGATTTATATATCCAAGAATCCCACTTTCCGCAGTAGGATGAAGCATATAGAAATATAGTATCACTACATTCAAAAGTAGATAAATGAACAAAGCATTCTTCTTTAAAAAATTAAGATAGAAGAGAATCTTGCTGATATGATGACAAAATCATATGCTGAAAAATTTTTATGGTGTCAAATAGCTGATGTTGTCATGGAAGATGATACCATCTACGGTCTGAATCAAGCTTCGCAGTAGCTTTGCCTTCAAAAGGGAGAATTGTGAGTAATGTAAAGGCAACTTTTGTTCACATAAGCTCAAATATTGTCATCTCTTTGATTACAAGCACTATCTTTTTGTAATTGTGTGGTACAATAGTTATGTTGTAATATGCTACAATCTTGAGTATTTAATTGTAGATATTTGCAATGTGGTGAATGTAAATTGTTGTTCATCTTTGTTATTTTATTGCTATTAATATCAAGTTTACATTTGGTTAACATTACTTGTGAATATCCATCCCATACTATAAATATGGTTACAAGGAAGCCTGAAAGGTAGTGTGTTTAGCTTTCATACTTGTGCTTCCTTCTTTCCCATTTGTTGATGTTCATTGTGATTGAGAAATTATCCTAGGAGCTTGAGAAATTGATATAGGAACTTGTTTCTTGATGGGGGTTTTCTCATATTTCCCTAGGATATATTCTTGCATTTTTTTTATCAATTTATTTTTTATTGTTCTCATGAACGATTTAAAAATCACATTTTTTTACATAAAAGAGCATCATAGAGGCATTACAACCCTGATTAGAGCATCCAACTACAAGGCTATTCCACCACTATCATACTTGTGAGCAGAGGCAAGAATTGAACCTATAGCCTTCCAATTGGGAGATGAATGTCTTGACTAGTGTACAATAAAGCAATTAATATGAATGTAATACCATGTGAAGTCGCTTCCAAGTGGAACAAGTGCCACACGCCACTTCATTCACATGCTTTACAAGTTCATTGCAAATGCATGTACCTCTTAGGAACATTCTATCAATGGGTGTAAGTGAGAAAGAGCATTGTTTTGGAGACATGTTAAAACATTTTCAAAAATAATTTGACATATATATATTTTTATACATTATTTTATTAAAAGGACCATCACCAAGAGGCTCAATGCTTGTGGTCCACCCAAGGTAGAACTTATGTCTTATGAGTTGAGAAGCAAGTACCTTACCATTATTCCAAGTGGTGGTCATGTATACCCTATTTCATCTTAAAAACACATATATAAAGTTACAATAACATTTTTCAAGGTACATTTACATTTACAATTTTCTTCATCATCATTATCATAGCTTTGTCCCAACAAAATGGAGTTGGCTATACATTTTACATTTACAATTTCGATGATTACTAAAATCCTGTCTTTGGAGGGATCTGGGCTGGAGGTAGAAACCTTTGTTTCTGACGGTACTTACCCTAAGATCATCACCCAGACAAATGCAGAAAAGGCTGTTACATAAAAGCATCCAAAAATGCAGAAAAATGGAGAAATAACTGCTGAAGAAAATGCTGGATTCCATTGAAAAGCTGAACAGAGAATAATGCAGGATTCTATTGACAAACTGAACAAAAGGATCTTGATTGATTGAAGGGAAAAAAAAAACCTGTTGAAAAGATAAGGATTTTGATGCGAGAAAATAGGGTGCTTAAACGTATTAATACCAAACAAAATATTTTACCACTTTGTTCGGACTGGAATAATTTTTTTAAAAAATACAGTCTTGGTTTTTTTTCTCGGTTTAGCGGCAATGCCGATTGTCGGGCAAAGGGCAATAGTGATTTGGGCAGCAGTGAATGAAAATTGGAGGAGATCAATTTCATTAAATAGCAAAAAAGAGGAAAAACAAAGTTAGCATGTGATAGACTTATTGTCACATTGGATAAGATGGAATTAAAATAACGAACCCTAACTCGAATCAAAACCATAACAAAAAATTTTACGCTCTGTTACTTTAAATTGCCGTTAAACACGTGCACTTTACGGAACCTCTGATTCTTCGAGCGAGTTGGCAACAGCCCTGTCAGCACCAACACCCTTTTTAGAATTATTTATTGAAAAGGAAATTTTTAGAATCCTGGAGTTTCAGAAATGTTTTTATAAAATTTGGGAAAAAATAATAATAACTTAGTGCTACGTTCACTGAAACTCGGAGTGTTTTCAGAATTCTTTGTGACAAATTTTATGCACCTTAATGAGCAAAGATACGTAATAAACCTTTATTTTCATTTTCATTTTCAATAATTAAAAAATACGTTTCCTATGTTAGGGAATGGTCGGCGAGGATGACTGTGGTGGCTGGGCAACGTTGAGCAGCCACCTTCAATTTATCTGTGCTGGAAATGGAAAACAATCACACGCAATACGCGTTTCATTTAATTTGGATGGGCAACCACATCAGATCATGACGAGAAAAATGATCATCACAAACCACGTATTGACCTCTTTAACACGGTACTTATTTTGATAAGAGTTATTATGAAATTAATAGGTGATAAGGTTCGAATTTATTGGGCAGCATTGTGTTATAAATCTAAAAAACAAACACCCTGTAAAAGGAAACTCCAAACTCCAAAGGCTTTCAGTTATTTATGCTTGTTGGAGTCTCTGGTAGATCCAGTAACCTACGTCAAAACAACAACAGATATAGTGGATGAAATCATGAAATATCCTGCTCGGACTGCGAAGAAATGTATGGAGATTGAAAATGGACGAATGATGCTGCTGTATCCATCCAACCACATGAAATTCGTGCATTTTTGTGGGTGGTCGGTTGCGTGAAAAGGCCGACCAAATTTAACGTGTAGTCTTGGCAGTCGGCGCGACCGGATAATGTCATTGACGTTTTAATTTTCTGAATCAACTTCTCCTCTTTTTGCTTGTCGTTTACATATTCAGTATCCGTTATCTCTTATCTGCTTCTGTGCTGCTGGAATTCATTCCTTGACTGTGATTATGCGTTATCCAATTTCACTTTACTTAACTGTACAAGTTTCTGCTGAGGTTTTGTAGAACTTTGAACAGAGTTGTCTGTTATTATCCGTCTATTCAATGCGCCATTACTTACCTCACAAGTTTTCGTTCAGGTTTCGGATAGCGCTATTCAAAATTACTTGGATGTTTTCATGCGGGGAATATTTTTAGTATTGAATTTTTTTAAGACCAGGATTCATCGGAGCAGGGCAGAGTTTCCCTTTTACCTTTCGGTGATGGAGGGTGAATCTTAATATTTACTTTATATTAGATTTTGGTATTAAATATTTTATTTTCAACAAAAATGCTAGAAGTTGGATGCTTAGGACTTATTTAAAAAGTCACAGTAACTATGTGGAATAAAATTTGTGGGTTCCATGAGACAGTTTTTAATTTTAAATAGGATTAATGATGATATGCATGAATGTTGTAAGAATTTAATAATTCCTATAATAAAATATATTTTTTGAAAATGTTAGTTATTTTTCAAGGTTAATAAATTCGAAAATGATTTGAAAACTATACTTGCACCATTAAAGCATGTAATGACCAAGTTCTTGCTTCCCATACTCAAAAAGAAAAAAAGAAAAGAAAAGAAAGCAGCAAATACAAGAAAATTAAATTCTTTTATATATTTTATACCCACAAAAGAATCCAAAAATTAAGAAGCCAGCAAATCCAACAAAATAAAATTTATATAAGCTAATTATATGTCCTTAAAACCAACATCTTGCAACAAGATTGTATCATATATAGATTGCATATTATTTCTTTGTAAGATATTTTTAATCATACAAGATTTGTTATAGATTACAATTGATTTCTTTTAGAGTACAGAGAGAAAACTAATAGCATTAAATTAGTTCTAGTAGACAATAATTAATTGTAAGAATAAAATAGTTTTAAAAGATGCAATAGCTAGTTTTAGGAAAAGTAAAACCATATTAACAAGAAAACAACTATAACCAAAATAGATAAAAGGTAAATAAAAAGAACTAGTTAAAAAAAAAGAAAAAGATAAAAGGTTTGAGGAAAGAAAGACCATAACAAAATAATATTTCAATCCTTGGCAAATCTCTTTGCATAAGTAACATTTGGAATGCAAATGCATATTTTTACCATGCCTCAAGTAATATGTGTCTTAGAATATCTATCCCTTGAAATTAAAGCTGTGACTTGGATTAACCAAGTGAACCATATCTTACAAAAGAGCATAAAAACTTCCTTAAGAGATCATTATCTCAACACATGCATATTTGATGACCTTCATAAAAGCTCTTAACTTGAAAACTCCAAGTCATGGGTTTGATTCTAGTGGACAATGTTGAGTTATAAAATTCTGATTGGACTCTATATCTTGGGGTGTACTTATATTACCATATTTCAAGTTTCCAACAAAAGAAGTAGGTAGAATAGTTGTATGCACTTGGAATAATGAAAGATAGGTTGCAACTTGCAAGTTCAAGTTTTGTTCATTTTGAATTTTCACTATTGCTATTTTTAAAAATTACTTTAGACCAAAAGTACACCAAATGAAATTTGTTCCATAACTTACTACCAAATCATCAATATAAATATCATGGCACACACATCAGTGTGATAATTTGCGTTGCATACATTAGCACAACATTCCATTCATTTTTTGGCATTTTTATATCTCTAGACGTAATAAAAAGCACTTTAGTTTCAACTTCATATAATGGTTCAAATGCAAATGCCCTTCACTAATGATGGATTTTTTCAAAATGCCTTTCTTTTACCTTAAAAAGTTTTCCTTGAACTTTTCCAAGTAAAATTGCTAAATGGAATAAGATACTCCTTTTGCATAGTAGAACAACCTTTGTGTATATAGTAGGGCAGATGTGACCCACTAAACCTATTCTACTATTAAACCCTTAATTGTAACAATCACGTGTTAGCCTAATTATAAGATTTTTGATCTGGTAACTTCAAATTGCATTCAAATACTTATAACGTTCTAATTTAACCATCATAGATTTATCGTCATATTATCCATGGATTTCTGCTGCTTAATTTCGTTAACATGCAATCTAGAGATTCGACCCCATTAAAGGAGATTTGGTCTTTACACGTAACATGCAACGACTGCCGGTTCAAAGCCAATATCCAATGACGCGACTGCGTTATCTTTGATTGTATTCCAGACAGAAGCGGTTTCCAGTTTTCCTGTACGTTGACCTTTCCACTTTGTCAATATTTTTGGGTATAAAAATGAGCCCGGTAAGCCTCAACGCTGTCAACTTCTGCAAAAACAGACAGACCAGACACAGAAATAAAGAAAGATATCAGGACGATCGATGAAAATGGGAGATAAGAAATTAGCTTTTTCAAGGGCTGCTTGGGCCTGCACTGTGTGCGTCATGTTGCTGCAATTGGTTGGTTGTGGCTGCATGTGTTTGTCCGATAAAGAAGAGGGATTTAGCAAGGATTCTTTCCCTCTTGGTTTTGCCTTTGGCACCGCAGGAGCCTCTTATCAAGTGATTATTCTTGTTTCCTACCTTGTTCACGCTTAATTTCAAGTAGTAGGACTGATTCTTCAAGTTATGAAAATGATGCTTGTTTTTTTTTTAATAGTTTTTTTCATCGTTTTTGCCTTTGTTCTTGTGAAAATGCAGTATGAGGGAGGTGCTCGTGAAGGCGGGAGAGGGCCAAGCATCTGGGATACATTTTCTCACATTCCTGGTTCGTTCGTTAACTTTGTTTCTGTGTTCTATACTTCATCGGAATCGCAGTCCTAACCAAATTTTCACGAACACAGCTTTTCATATTTTTGTTCGTTCTTTGGAATAAATTTTACTCTTTGCCTTCTAAGCTTTTACTATACGTTTATCATTGTTGGATAAGATCGGATAGATGTTCCGTTTTCACGAAAAATAAAGATAAATTTTACATAAGAAAATAAATATATACATATTTTATTATTTTTTCTTTTGTAATATATAATTAGAGTTTTGCTCCGTGTTTAAATAATGAGTAAATAATCACAAAAATATGTCTTATCGGTATGTTTGACGAATCACGATACATATAAGTTAAAGTCGAGTTATATTTAAAGTCACAAAAATGATACTTAAATATATAATGTTTATTATAAAAATTGGGCCGACTCAACTTGGCTCTCCAAAATTTCTGACCTGTGGACGAATCGTTTAATCGGTGATTTATCGTTGACTTACAAAACTATGGTTTTGCTTGCCACGACTTTTGCTGAAAATTTTTGCAACTTTCCTCGACCACGCTTCTCTGATTTTGAATTTTGTGAAGCATAGGGGTTCATGGTTTCGTGACTTCTAAGATTTAGGATTTCGGATTTAAGGATTCTCCTGGTTTTTATGAACGGCGGGTTGAAGGGAAATTTCGTTTCTATGATTTTTATTTTCCTGTGCAGGGAATATTAAGGATGGCAAGAACGGTGATGTCGCAGCGGACTCGTACCACCGTTACAAGGTTTGTCTTTGTCGATTTCATAAACTCTGCCGTCATTGAATATTGAGTATATTTTGGAAAATTTTTGTTGACATAAAAACGGGTGGACGCTGCAGGAGGATGTGAAATTGCTAAAGGAGTTGGGCATGGACAGTTACAGATTCTCCATCTCTTGGTCTCGCATTCTGCCCAGTACGTCTGGATCTCATTTTTTTTAAGAGCCATACCGGAATTTGTCTTGTATTCGTGTATCAGTGTATCTATGCTTGTTCATCTCTCATTTTTCTATTAAACAATCAATTAAATCAATTAATTACCATGGCAGATGGAACCGTTGAGGGTGGCATCAACAGGGAGGGAATACAGTACTACAACAATCTGATAGACGAAACAGTCAAACACGGTAATTCATGATTCTTCGTATAAGTCATGGTAGCCGAGTCCAAATTTCTACGCAATAAACATTGATATGAATGGTCTTAACATGGATATCCAAAACGTGTATATTAAATAAGTAATCGTATTTCACTGATGTTTTTTCAGGTATCAAGCCGTTTGCAACACTATTTCACTGGGACCTTCCACAGGCACTTGAAGACAAATACAAGGGGTTCCTGGACCCTGATATTGTGTAAGTAGTGCAGTACCCTGGCCAAAATGGAATTAATCTAAGTTTTCGTATTTTTGTCTGACGTAATAATAGATTAGATTGACAAAACTTCTCCTAATCCTGAGAAGAGAAAATGGGGTTGGTTACCTGAATTGTTTTGGTAATTCTTTGTTATGAAGACCTAAATTCTTGTTTATTTGTAATTTTTTAAAATAAGCTTCAATGTTTTTTCTAGAGAAAAACAATTGAAGATAATTTAGAAAAATCACAAATAAACAAAGATCTAATTCTTCATAAAAGCAAATAATGGAAAAAAGCTTATGTAGGTGACCCTATTTCATTGGGACAAGACTAGGATGATGATGATGATGAACTTCCATTGTTTTTCCATGTCTTTTTTGGTTTTCCTCTCTCTGGCAGTTCTAAAAAACAATGATGTATAAAACATTTTTATATGCTGTTTTTTTTTTCTTTTTGCACATGCCCAAACCATCTAAGTTCTTGACTACGATTATGTAATTTTATTTTGCCCATACCCAAACTATCTTCAGAGCTATGCTCTCTGGTAATGATTTCAAGGGCTTTGTTTTTCCCATATATATATTTTTTAAATCTTAAAAGCTTTCCTGGAACAATGATGTAGCAATTTTTTATACAATCACATTAACTGATCTAAATTTATGCAGCCAGGATTTCAAGGAATATGCAGAGGTGTGTTTCATGGAATTTGGAGACAGAGTAAAACATTGGATCACAATGAACGAGCCACTCAGCTACGCTACTGGGGGCTACGTTACGGGTGCAAACGCCCCTGGACGGTGCTCTAAGTTTTACAGAAACTGCAGCGAGGGCAACTCAGGCGTCGAACCATACATTGTGGCTCACCATATCTTACTGGCCCATGCAGCTGCTGTTGACGTTTACAGACACAGTTTTCAGAGTTTGCAAAAGGGCTCCATCGGCATTACTCTCAACACTAACTGGATGGTTCCTTACACAAACTCCCCCAGAGATGTCAGAGCCAGTCTCAGATACCTGGACTTCAACTTTGGATGGTGATTATATAAGATTTTCTTTTTCCATATATTTTCAAAGAGTTGATATGATTGTTTCTTTATTACATTACAGAGTTGCAAATACAGAATCATCGTAGCCTCCCTTAACTAAATGGGTTCGGTTACAGCAGTTCTTTTATGACGCTTCACCTCTAAGTAGAGTTAGATGTTAGATGTTTGTTTATTTGTATGTAATTTGTTAATATTTTATTCAATCATTTCATCCATGTCTTTTTTGTTTTAAGACTTAGATGTTTGTTAATTTGCATGCAATTTGTTGATATCATCTTCAATTATCTTTGCCTATGTGTTTTTTGTTTTGTTTGGGATAGAATTTCCTGTAACAGTGATGTAACAACTTTTTTAAAGGTATTTTATCTGTAATAAGATCTTCTTTGGCCATGCCCATATAATGTAGAAATTGAAACTGAAATTTTATTATTTCTGCATGCTATCAGTTTTCAAAATATCATTAAGAAAATTTCTCAGTAGTCTTGGTAACTTATTTGAATAAAACAGAGTCCAAATTTTTCTTTTAATGTTTGAATTATGTAATTTATTCTCTTGCTGACATTCAACATCTAAGCATTAGTAATTCTACCACATTCTGCCACATTCATTTATCGTTCCCTTCAATTTTACAAGGATTCTTTTATTACATAGAATATTACTAGCTTGTCTCCATTTAAACTGTCCTTGTATCACTTCCAGCATTGATCCTAGCCTCCTGATACCATACATACATTTAATTATTTGCAGGTTTATAAATCCATTGATTGAGGGTGATTATCCGGTGAGTATGCGAGCTTTGGTAAGGTCTCGGCTGCCGGGGTTCACAGACAAACAAAAGGAATTGGTAAAAGGCTCTTTTGATTTCCTGGGCATTAATTACTACACTGCCAATTACGTTTCTCACGCATCGTTGTCATCAAATTCAAGCCAACCGGATTATTACAGCGATTCTTACGCACAAACTTCCTGTAAGGACAGCATCCTTTTAGTTTTCTTCATTTCATATAATTTGAGTTTGAATTGTAAACTAGATTTACTGGAGGGAGTTTAGAAATTGATGGGTTAATGCATCTTCTTGTTGCAGATGTAAGGAATGGAGTACCAATTGGAGAGAGGGTACAGTCAATTAGTTGCAGATAAACTCTTTTATTTTTCATTATTCTAGGTTTAATTATTCGATTTTTAGGTTCTTGCACTGCACTGAGATGTTCCTGTTGCTGTTGCTGCATTTTCAGGCAGCATCAGACTGGCTCTACATATATCCGCAGGGGATCCATGATCTGCTGCTTTACATCAAAAATAGATACAACAATCCTCCCATCTACATTACTGAAAATGGTATATCCACATATTGATCCAAGTAAAATTTAGAATCAAAAGAAGACAGCTACCAAGTATTTGATAGCAAAGCAATTACAAGCTTATATAATTTGTGCAGGGGTGGATGAATTCGACGTCAAAGATGTGCCTTTGGAGACAGTGCTGAACGATACCACCAGAGTGAACTACCATGCTCAACATCTAAAGCTTGTTAGGGATGCTCTCGGGTAATCTAAGGCACTTCTGATTAGTAATAATAATCATTATTATTTTAGCCTTGTCTCAACTAACTAGGGTCATTGGGTCAGTTACCTGAGTTTTATTTCACCATTAGTCTCTGAAGAACTGGATCTTTGTTTATTTGCTATGTTTTGGAATGATTTTTAATCATTTTTCTCATGTCCCTTATACATGTCCTTTTAGGATTTCTTAGAACACTGATGCAGTGAGGTTTTTATCTGCTGAAACCATTTAAGATACTATTACTGTTACTCTGATTTGTCTAAAATCTAATATGTTTTCTGTGCAGTTTATCTCTTTGTGAATTATATTAAAAGATGTTGGAAATGTTTCAGGGAAGGAGCAGATGTGAGAGGATATTTTGCATGGTCTCTTCTGGATAATTTTGAATGGGCTGACGGATACACGGTTCGATTCGGGCTCTACTATGTAGATTTCAACAGCGGAACTCTCAACAGATACCCCAAAGCATCTGTGCACTGGTTTCAGAACTTTCTCAAGCCAAATACCCACCGTAATGCTTGGTGATTAGCAAACCTAGATAAGGATTGTACCTATATTTGTATAACAATAACAACAATTCATTCTTCTGCCCATTTATTTCATTCTCTTCCCAAGGCCCAAACATCACATTCATTCATCTGCCCATTTATTTCATTCTCTTCCCAAGGCCCAAACATCACATTCATTCATGTGGGAATTCCCCTTGTGTGTCTACCCTATGCCATTGCCATTCATTTGCAAAGTCATAAAAAATACATGTTTCTCACATTTACGTGGGAACGGTATATTGTCTATTCTTTATGCATATTACATAAAGAGCATAAATTATTAATAAAGTGCACTATGTGACGTTCATACTCGTTATCTTATTGTTCAAATAACAAAAAGGATGGCGTAAGAATTTGGGAATCTAGATTCTTGGCATTGCTGACCAGTACAATAATAGATCTGAAGCTTTACATAAATTGTAAGATAGAATGGGAGTAGAAGAAGTAATTATGAAAAATGGATAGCGCTTTCAACTTCAAGGGAAGTATCCATTGCAATTGCTCATCTTATTGCGTCATTCCTGCCTGCGCGGAAGGCCAAATTAGCCTCATTTGTGTAGCCATTGTTGACATCGTACTTTCGCACTTCCTCCACACCAGACGTAGGAGTGAAGGCATAGTGTTCTTGATCTTGTTATAACTGAATTATCAGAACCGTGGTTCTACAGGACTTTAAAACCTGTAAGTTTTACGCATCAAAAAGGAATCTTGGTTCTTTAAAATTAAGTTTCAAAGGTAAAACTCATCAACAAACAACTGTTTCTCATATTCGATATATGAAATAAGCATAAATTTATGTTGACATATGTGAACTGCATGGGAACGTGATTCGAAATAACAACGCTGTTATTGGTCCTGGGGCACTGGCCCTGTTAGAAAGGACCAAGGAAACAATAATGAACAAGTGTAAACTGTGAATTGTGTAGCTGGCAACTATTATAATTTAGGAAATTTTTGGGCTGCCTAGTTTTTTTTTGGATAGTTGTTGCTAATTGTAATAATCACAAACAGAAAAAATTTACACAGAAACACTGTAAATTATGCTGAAGTGCGACAATAGAAGTGCGCCATCCTAGGCTTAGGATGCGGAATCTCATTTTCTTAAATTGTTCTTATTTTTTAACTTTATACATATATATATATATAATTGTAACAATAGTATCAGAGTAGTTGAGATCAAGCCTGTAAAAGGATTTTGTAAGAGCATTATGTAGGGAACTAGTTTGAAAGATCTTTTTAGCCTGGCGTATATTTGAAGAGCTTTCACTGCTACCACGAGCCACTTTTGTAACCCACTTTTAATGCAAAAATTTGGGCCATGAGACAAACTAATGCACAACGTTCTGCCTAGGGCACCTTGTGTATGGGCATGGTTAGCGTGGGGATAGTCTCCATTGGAAGAGAAAATGTCACTAATAATATAATTTAAAATATAAAAGTAAAAAAAGAAAATAAGCAAATATATTAAAAATGAACTATATGCATTAAACTAGAATAGTCAGAATCATTTGAGTACAACAGAAAACATAACACAAATTGAAAGAAAATATCAAAGGGAAAGAGGGGATGTGGACTTAGCAAACTATTTACTAATCCATCTGCTTTGGTGGTTCCTTGAAAAGGGGTTTCGCATCTCCTCCTCCTTCCCAATAGTAGGATGCTTCCCCAACCTTTCTCTTAGTCCTTTTCATGGTCAAACTTAAGAGAAAGCCTTTTAAGCCTCCTACATAGTTTAACCTCAATGGCTTCTTGCTCTAGCCAATTTGAGGGAGCAACTAGAGTAGATCTAAGGCTATGGTGAGAAAAAGGGTGTAAAATGGGGAACAAAGGGGAGATGGTATCAAAGAAGAAATGGGAGGAAGAAATGACTAGGAGGCCCTTTTTTGATTGCTGACCTCTTGCTATTTTCTTCCTAATGCTTTTTTTATTGCACGAGAAGGCTTTTTACAAGGCTTTCTCCTTTGCTTTCTCTCTTCTTTTTTTTTTTCTGAGAGGAAAATGAATTGCCCATGTCTCCATTCACTTGGCTGCCATGCATAATCTCTTTCACAAGTGTGATAGTGTGTGGAATCTCCAAATCTCCTTAGTTTCTTTTATCTATAGAGTTGTAAATTTTAATAAATAAAAAAACATATCTTTTATGTGTATGTATTTACATTTTTTTTTCTTTTAAAATTACAACTCGGTTGCAAGCAGGGGGTGTGTTGGCAGTAACATGGAAAAGTAGCGATGGCACAGCTATGCAGCAGTAGAGGCACTGGAGGTGAGGTCGGCAGGGGTGAGCTATCCATCGATGGCAAGCTGTTGTAGCCAAGGGAGGCAGTGGCAAAGGCCATGAAGGAGGGATGTGATAGCATGGCTAGCAAAGGCCAAAAGGCAATAGCAGCACAGGTAGGAGTTGCCCCCTGGGGCTGCACAGCCTTAGGTTGGCTTACATGGATTGTGCAACACTTACGCAGCTACCAGCACCAGTACCAGTACCAGTACCAGGTTGCGGGGGGATAAGAGGGGCATGGGACTTGTAGTAATAAGGCATAGTAGAGCATGCATGCGTAGTGGCCATCAAACGGTGTCAGCGCGAGATAGAGGGTTAGCGTACAACAGTGGTCCTGCCACATGAGGGTTTCGGTGGTGTGGACGGCGAGGGGCATAGTTGTGCAACAACAATGAGGATTTCCAGTAGGCGACGGAGTGTTTTTGGCTCTGTCATGGCCAAGGTTGTTTCCCCACCCTCCCAGAGGTGCCTGAGTACATGTCGGTGCTGCAGCAGCTTCTCGATTTGGGTAGAGGAGCAGAAGCGAATGTATTGGCAGCAATGGCGGGAAGATGTTGTTGCGCACAGTGGCTCGTCCTGTGATAACAAGCGACCATGATACTCCAATCCCCCTCGATCAGGCACACATACACAGAACCTGACACACTCGTTGATGCTCATTGACGTCAAATTCATAGAGTCAAAGCAGAGGGAAGGGAGCAGGTGAGGCCAATGGTTATGGCGGACTGTGAGAAAGGCAAGGCGCGGAGAAGGATTTTGCAGCAGTGACGGAGCACTACAAGGGTTTCTGCGGCATTGCAGAGGACGTGCAGTAGGACAATTGCTTGGGTAGCGGCAGCAGGGTGACCGGTAGAGTAGTGCAGTGCTGGCCATGGTGACACGGTGGTGTGTGCGGTGGCTTAGTGCAGCTTAAGTGGCGGGCGAAGAAGCAGCATAATGTGCGTGAGGATTTGGCCGGGTTTCGACAAATGAGGGTTTGTTGCGGTGGGTGGAGAATGGGTGTGGACAGACACGACGACAATCAGCAATGAACGCGACATGGCGCGACACAAAATAGCAGCACAGTAGTAAGCATGGGGCGGTGCAGGCCTGCGAATGGTAGTTGTTGAATGATAGAGGTACACTCGGGTGGTACGCATGGGGGAGGCATTCACCTGTGGTTGGTAGCATTGCTGTAGATGATGTCACTGAAGTTAGAAAGAGGAAGCCATATGGTTTTGAGGTGGATGGCAACTAAGTAGAATAGGTACCCCTACGCTTAACCATACAAATCATGAAGTGTTCATGCACGATTCCGTTGAATTTTGTGGACTCTATGTCTTTCGTCATAGTAGTTGTCTAAAAAGTGAACTTTGCCGTAGTAATGGTCATTCATTGTCTCCCCAATTACACTTGTGATATACAAAGGTATAGTTAAGTGTAATCAAGGCATATAATTTTTATTATTTATGTTTTATGTTTCTTGACACTTAAATAGAGAAATGAAGTATTTTAACAACTAATCTAATTTAACTACTTAACTAGCTTGTAACTAATCTTAACATAAGCATCCATTTTCACTTTTCGTACACATCTTGAACCCATGTATCGACTACTGGGTTACCAAGGGCTATGCTATTGAGTGCACCAAGCAATAACACCACTGGGATTACCAAGCGAATACATGTTTACACTCAAAGTGGTTGTATTTATGTGCTTAATCTATTTAGCTTAAATAATTAACTAATTACTTAAAGTCCAATTTAGCTTTATTTAGCTTAATTAATTTCATATTTAATGAAAACAATAAATGCATAAATAAATCATTAATCTATTCTACGTGCTACAAGGTTTTATCAAAAGGCTCATCTTTATTGCCGTACACACTAGTGTGGTTTAAGTACAATAGTGCTTGAATAAAAATCTGTACACTTTCTAACACCTACTACAGGCACCAAGAGAAATATTCTAACTTTCAAATGGACAAACTACAAGAGTTCTACTACTACTATGATTTCTATCTCCCTTAAACACAGCAGTGAGCTCGTATTTATAGTTTTTATTATAGGACTACGTCGACATGGCCTTGTAGATGTAGCAAACGCTACGTTGACGTGGCCCTATCGATAGGGCATTATAGATGTAGCAAATGCTACGTTGATGTGGCCCCATCAACAGGGCAACACCACGTAAACAGGGCCTCGTCGACGAGGCTGCATCAATGGGGGTCCATTGATGTGACACTTTGACACTTATCATACCCACATGACTAAATGAAAACTCATCCTCGAGTTCCTTTACACAATTGGGAAGGTATGGGATTATTGACTGACTCTTAACATAACATATTGATTTGAAAAAATTGAGTGCCCGAGTGTACCAACCAACAAATTACAAAAATTGTGGTGTTCATGACACAAAATTGAACACCATGACATAACTACACAAAATGAGACAGCATATCTTCTGATGGCATGAAGAAAGTGGAGAAGATCAAACAGTCTCAAGCAGTGGAGGCTCCTAAGGTTCTAAAGGACCTTTGCTGGCTTTGGGCACATGTGGTGGTTGAGACAGTTGTGGCTATCCTGCTATGGTTGCAACCTTCAGTGGAAGGCAAAAGACATCTAGTAATGCCTTTATCTTCTCCTTCTTACTTTGGGGATCATTCATAGTCCACGCAACATCACCAATGTGGGTCAAAATGGGGCCATCCCACAAATAGGGCATTACTAAGAACATCTCCTTTATGTTGATAAACTAGGCAATGAACTATTTGTGTTTGACATCAAATGCCCTTATTGCATTCTGCAGCTTCTGGTAGTTGTTCATTCTTCTAGTCAGGTTCTTGATAGTAGATCTTTGATCAATGTATTTGCCCTTGAGAACTTCAAGTTCAACATTTGCCATTGCAAGCTTTTGCTTGGTGTCTTTGTAATGCTTAAACTTGGCCTTGTACAAAAGAACAAGTTAGCCACTTGTTTCTCTAGTTCAAACAGTGGTTGTCCAGCAGTCAACATGGCCAAATTTGCATATCAGAGATTAGTGAGCTTCATGTATTCTGTCATCTCCTCAATCTACAACTCCTTCATGCAGATTTTCGCCTTATTATAGGAATCTATCCCATCAATGATAGGCTACCAAACTTCTCTTCCTTGGTGGAGTTGCTGGAGGGCTTCATTCACTTTTACTATCACCAACTGTATGTGTTTTTTGTTTACTTCTTTTTGTAGATTGACCTGCTCTCTGTAATGATCTTTAACTCTCTCAAATTTGAGAGCCTCCGATTTTCAAGTGGCTACCTCAATCATAGTTTTCTGATGAAGAGCACATACCTCCTCCATGGAGAGGTTTCTATTTTTCACTACTAATCTCCTTAGTCCTGTGTTTGCTTTAGCTAGTTGCTACTGCTATTGATGGATGAAATCAGTTAATTATTGTTTGTGATCATCAACATTCCATAAGCAATGGTTCTTTACTGTCAATTGTACATTCTCCTGGCAGGTTTGATCTAAGGCCTTCTAAATTTTATGCTATGTGACCTTTACCAAGGATCGGTAGAACACCGCTATCTCCATTGCATCCTCAACCCCTTTCAGTCTAGTGTAAAGTTATTTAATAGCTTCATCTCTTATTAATGTTAGGTTGAGAAATGCAAGGTCTGTAATTTGGGCTCTTAATTTGGCAACTTTAGCAGCCAAACATTTGTTTAGCTCCTTGGTGTTTTGTGTTGCCTCTTCAAGATGATGTTCTTGCTCCTTGCCTCTAATAGCTTCGACTGGGTTGCAGTAATATTGTTCAGAAGATCAAAGACATCCGGAAGTAGTTGTCCAATTTCCAATTGTTGGTCCAACAGTTCTTCGTGTTGTGCTGCATTTATCTTGTTGCTTGTGGTTCCTGTAGACATCTACACATCCTTAAGTGCAGTGACGTTTGGTATAGATGCTGCAGGTGCATTGAGGATTTCAACAATTTGGTTAGCAACTACCTTTGCTCTTATCTCCTGTCCTTGGTGTTGCATCACCAATACTGTTGCCCCCTCATCTTCCTCCAAGGGAACCAAGAAGGTCATAATGTTTACAGAAATTTCTATGAGTGGCTACTATTCTACGAGAGATACCGTGACCTCTCTAGTGCTAAGATTTGACCTTGTAGACAACTGCATACTTTGGGCTGAGAAAATGGATGCACCTCCATCCATCAAGTTGATTGTTTAAGCCACCTCATTTAGGTAACTCATTGTTACTCTATACAAGGATGGGTCCCTACCACTCATGCCTGCTCATTGCTCTTGTTCACTCAAGAGCCATTCTTGGTACTTAGGTAACCATTGGGCTATTCCAGCAACGTTTGGCATAGTTGTTTGAGTGGTAGGTGGAGGTGGTGGCTCCTACTCCTCTTCTTGAATGGTAGCTGCAGGTGTTTTATCTTTCATCATTTTCACCTAATTAGTGGCCACAGCATGCTTGACAACATCATTTGTATAATGGACTATTCCTCCCCTCTGACCGAGTTTTTTGATGAGGCATGGAAAGGGGAGTGCCTTCCTTCCATGTTCATTTTCTTTAAACTGCTTCTCCATCTTTAGATAAATTAGCTGTGGAAAGTTGATAGGAAATCTCCTACTCAAAGAAACACATGCTCAGGTAGAAAAGGCAGTGATTTTGCTTGGCCTCATTGTGGGATTAAGGTGAAAAGTTGCAATCTTGTAGCAGATTCTTTCTACTTGTGTGAGTGCACCAAACTCCTTGTGATTAACACTATAACACTGTCAAATCCATTCTTTCTTAATGTTGGGGTCCACTTGCATTGGAATCTCAATGAGATTTTTCCCTGTTTCTAGCAACCCAAGCACTTCAGTAATGGTCTACACTGAGTAGGACATTAAGATGTCCTTGTTTTTTACTGTAAATCTAGGCTTTCTATTATTCCAAAATAAAAGTGTCTCTCCCATGTACCACTTCCTAGTGGAAGTGGTGATTGGCCATATGGGAGAGGCCTTTAGTTGGTCTTACACTTCTCTTGGTGCTTGCTTCAGGAAAGAGCCAAAGTTCAACTCCTGGAGCATCATTTTTTGGATCTCCCTTGATCTGATCTAATTTAGGCAAGTGTTGTCACATTTGATCATTTAATGGAACAAGCATAATAAGGAATTCTGTTTATTGTATGGTTTGATTTGAATTTTTAAAAAGAAAAATTTTAGAGATACAATCAGTTCTAAGTTCCATTCTTGAGGACACCAAACAAGAAATAGATGTACAATACTCATCTTTAATTAAAATGAAAAATCCAAGTTAAAGAGCAAAAATTGGATGAAGCAAAAATAAAAATTGCTGTTCATATTATTCAAGTTTTCTATAGTAGATCCATTGTGTGTGCAATTCATAACAACAATAGCAAATGTGGATTTGGAAATTTAAATTCGGATAATATTTTACAGTTGAATGAAAGCCCTAAAATCTAAGAACAGGGATTAGGAAATGAGCACATAAGTGTGCAAATAATCTGAGGATGGAAATAAACAAACTATTGGATTCATGTTAAGACATGTTAGATTTACCCTTGATATTAGAACCACAAGAAATGGCAATGGTAGGGTTTTGATTCACAGTAGTAGCTAGATGCAGAACACTATAGGGAAACACGACTAGACATAGCAGTAGGGTTTTTAGCTACAGTGGTAATAAATGCTTCATCAAGAGGACTCCACCCTCATCAATAACAACCATTGTTAAGTTCAATACCACTTACATTTGTGGTGGCAGCATGGTGTCCACGATGTAGGCATGGCAGTTAGATTTTGGCATGCTTGCATCATGATTGGTTCTGAATTTGTTTCTTGGCATTTGATAGCAATGGCAAGGGTTCCCAAGGCATCATGCACATTATGGTTGCCAAGAGGCTGATGCCCTGAATGTTACATTTAACTCTGGTTGTAGGTGCTTCTCAGCAGCTGTCAACAATACTCCAGAGACCTCAGCGTGTCTGATAGCATTGCAATCTGAATTTTTACTATTGCAGATGTTCACAAGAGAGGTTATGTTCAAAGTTTCAGGAGTGCTACCTTGGACTGCAATGGTCACTTATTTTTTCTCCAAATCGAGTAGGAACTAGGCATTAATTTTGCTGATGCACAATCTACTAGAAGGTATGGACGTGTCTCCCTATGGTTGGGTGGTAGCAGATGCAATGGACAATGCAACGGTAGTGGAGGACTTGTACAATTTTAACTGGGAGGGTTTTGGTAGTCAAATGTTTTGTTCAAATTGATTTCTAAGTCCAAGAAAAAAAAAAAACTTTGGATCCACTATTTACTGGTAAATGTGGCACATTTCTCGTATGGAGGGACATGATTTTATGAAACTTCATATTTTGAACAACGCTAATGTCGTAATTAAGCTATTGGACACCGTAGCGAAGGCGTTGGTACCAAGCATGAGAATCCATGTTCAAATGGTGGAAATGATAGTGGCAAGTTCTTCCAATTGGCAAGATCGAAACAAAAGTAATGGTAGAGTTGTATAGGCCATCACAAATTCTCCAACAATTGGACTTCTGCATCTAGGTTTGCTCATCACTAGAAGGATAGGATGGCAATTAGCAATGTGGACATGATGGACTAGAAACAGTACGAGAGTTGCTACAGTAGGGACTGTGGCTACACAATGCACGCTCGTGTGGCCTTGAGAATGGCTGCATCACCTGCAAACTTTCTTATTTTATATTAATTGATAACCGTTGCAAGGTTTTAGTGCAAGTGAGAAATGGTAGGCACAATGGCAATAATGCTATGAATAGTGACATTGCTTCATAGTTGATACAATGCATGACACGTAGTAGGTAAGCAGATGTGGCACCAGCATCGATGGAGGCAACAAAGCTAGAAATACGAGAAATAACATACATGATGGGTAGCAATGGTGGCGTTATGTGTTTGGCAACAAAGGTAGGAAATAGACATCTAGTAGGATGAATTTGCGAAGACGTTATTAACGAAAATGTTGATTTTCTAACTTTGGCTGGTCAAAGACAAAGTTCATCATCGAGGACGTGGAACATGCAGCTATAATTAAAATATAAATTGACCTTCCACTTTTGAAAGAAATATGACATCTAGTGCTTGGTTGTGTTTCAAGTGAGTATTAGTATTGATTTAAAAATTTGCATTAAGCAGTTATATTGGATAGTTATCCAATAGGACATTTGGCCACCATACTTATTTTCTCTACAGTAGTTACAATTAACTACCATTGTAGTTGTAACTACCAAGCACTTGTCAACTATAACTTCCTAGTCTCTATGGGGGTTGTAACAACCACACATATGTCAAGTATAGCATTTTTTATGTGGTTACAATCAACCTAGATAATGATTATAACTATCTTGAAGCCACTATAAAAGGGCTTCAAGGGTAGAATGTAAGGGGCTTTTAAAAGGTGGAGAATTAAGAAGACATTTTGAAAATTTCTTGGAAGATGGCTTGCTAAAGATACTATTTTGGCTACTTTGTTTAATCTTGTAAGTTCATTCTTTTCTATTTTGTTTTAGTTACATAGTTAACTGTTTAGGTATTATTATGCTTGGCTTTTAAATTTGGGATTTTTGGATCCCTTTTATAGTTCTTTGTTGCGTGATAGTAGACTTGTATTAATATTTTCCATAAAAGAGCGTCAAGAGAAATTTAATAGAAAATTTTATTATTATGCAATGTTTAAAGCTACTATTAAGATTGTTGTAAGAGAGCCTCTACCGTAGGCAAGCCTGTTGAGTAATTCAATAGTCTAGAGGGTTTAAAAAATCTTTGGTATTTTAATAGGACTAAAATAACTTTTTATTTTTTAAAGTATATTCCCTTGGTATTGAAATTAGAAATTGTCAAATCTTTGAAAGCTCTATTGTATACAATCATTGATAACTATTATCTAGCCAAAATAGAGACTCGTACATGGTAGTTTATGCAGCAATTTTTGGTAGTATAGTAGGATTGTCTTTAAGAAATTGCTTATTTGAGCCTATAAAGTTTGAACAGTTCATAAATATTAAATTAGGAATAAATTTATTATAAAGTGTTTTCGTGTATCAATTTACCTTGCTTAAATATTTGAGTTTTTTACACAAATATGCTCTCTTTATTTTTCTTTCCATTGAATTTAGCTCTATTTCTAGTTTTCATGTGGAACTTTTTCTTTGTGAGGGAAATTAGAAGTAGATTGGCAGGGTTGTGCTCAAATGATTTTTGCAAAATTTTATTTGTTACAAGTAGGTATTATAAGGACCATATAGATTAAGTAATTGAACAAAATAGAAATCTTCAACAACTCACAGTAGCTTACAAAGTTGGTCGAATCTCTTTCATGATAGCTAATTACAGTTTTATATGCAACCCAACTATTTCAACATTTACAATAGCAAACACATACTCATGTTTAACTACTAAGTTTATTTGAAGGAATTTGGGCCTTGGTGTTGCTAGAGACCAACGAATACCTAAATCCTATTCGAGGCACTCGTTGGCTGTCGCTTCTCAAATGGTCGCCAACAGTAAGCTTTTGTCAAGGTCACCTTGAGATTTGCTTGTTGAGCTATTGCATCATCTTGGTGGGAGTGTTCTGTTGCTGCTGCTGGTTCTAGAATCTGTCGAATAGATTCCACCTTGGTCTCTTCCCTAAGAAGACTTATGGCGTGGATTGCAAGTGGTTATTCTTGGGCCGGTTCTTGGGCCCTTCCCATTCTAAGACGTTTCTCCCTTGGTTGAGACAATCCTGCTTTCTATGTGTGCTTTCCTTTTGGTGGCATCTATGGTTACAACACATCCATGGATTAGTAGATACAATATGTAACTTGAAATTTTTGAATACCTTCTCTCGTTAGTCAGTTACACTTTGGCTAAGGTTGGACCATTGTAAATTGATTATTTTATTATTATTATATTAATTATTTATTGTAGATGTCACTAGAGCTTTTTGGAAAGGTTTAACTCTTGTAACTTGGTGTTTAATAGTTGATTTGTTAGTTAAACCTTTGTGGGAGTTAGAAAAAATGGCGAAATTTTTTTTGTCAAAAATGAAACATTTGTGGCCTCCACAACGAAGAGCTTACCTTCGATAGCTACAAGGTCAAACAATAGAGTGACTTGGATAAACAATTAGAAAGTTATGGGCTTTGGACGATTCTGGGCTCTGAAAATTTCAAAAATTCCTTGGAAATGTAAAAATTTCCAAGTGGGGTCACAACTATATATAGAATTTTTTCACTACATTGATGGGGCCTCATATATGGGTTTGCTGCATTGATGGGGCCTCGTATACGAATCCCGAAGGTAAAATTTTGAATTTTGAATATCTAAAAAAAATATAAGGAATTTTCAATGAATTTGAGATCCATTAAGTCCTAGAAAAGCCAAGAATATTAGGAAATCATTGAAGAGCATCTTTGAAAGCTCAAAAATTGAAAATTTTGATCGAGAATATATTTATTGAATAAAATATGTAAAAGAGCACATGGTTTGATGTAGAAGATGGGTGTACGAAAGATTCTAATTGCAAGAATTCCTAAGGATAAGGTGCTTAATGAATCCAACTAAGAGATATGGAAGTGAGTCCTCCTCATAGCAGGCACATGTCTTATTTTCCCTTATAAAGAAAAAAATGTGTAAAACAAAAAAAAAATAGAAAAACTGAGGAGCAAGATAGATGATTAGCATGAATGGCCATCTCCCCCACAACTGAGTTGAAAGGAGAAGATCCAAAAAATTGAGTGTGATTCTTCATTCATTGAGGTATTCAGTGCACTAGCTTGCTTGGGCTCATGGAAAGGCTTTACTTGTTGGATATTGATCAACTACTTTTTATTTAGGCTCTTAGGTTTGTAGATTAACATGGCCCTAGAAGGAAAGGTTTCATCAATTATATAAGGTCCCTATCACAGCATTTGAAACTTTGTTTTCTAGGGTACATGTGTAGGGTTCAAGTAGAGAACCTTATCTCCAGGTTGAAATTTTATTTTCCGTATTTTAAGGTCATGTCATTGCTTGTTAAATGCCTTGTGCACTTCATTTAAAGATAGAGCTACTAATTAATTTTTGTCTATCACGTTGAGATTGATCAGTCTTTATTTTTGTGCTAGACTTAGGTCAAGATTAAGATCATAGGCTGTTGAGAGTGTACAAAGCTTGGATTGAATCATAAACATTGGAAGCTTTTCGTACACTAACTCATAGGAAGAGTAGCCAATAGTGAGTTTCCATGTTGAGTGGTAGGCCCAAAGGGCATCATTGAGTTTTGTGGTTTAGTCTCTCCTATATTTGCTGATAGTTTTTGTTAGAATCTTTGTAATCTCCTTGTCAGTTACATTTTCCTAACCATTGGCTTGGGGATGATAGGGTGTTGTTAATTTATGTTTGAACCCCAAGCGTTGCATGAGCTTTTAAAAAGTGACACTTATAAAATGAGTTCTATTGTCAGAAATTAGTGCACATGGCACCCCAAACTTGTTTACAACATTTTGTTGTACAAATCTAGCAATAGTGGATGATGTATAGTTGGTGACGGCTACTGCTTCTACCCAGTTAGTGTAGTAGTTGACTACTACGATAATGTATGCCTTTCCATTGGACATGGATGTGATGGGACCCATGAAGTCTATGCCCTATATGTCAAAGGGCTCTAGTGGTTGAATCCACTATTGAGGACTCTTCATTCAAGTAGTCATCACATCATCTTGTTGATAGCATTCACAAAATTGGACAAACTACTAGGCATCCATAAAGATTGTAGGCCAATAGTATCCTATCATCAAAAATTTTATAGCCATATGATGAGTCATCATTGTGTAAGCCCTAATATTGGATACCTAATATCAAGGCTCCGATATTGGATACGCGATATTGGGTCCCAAGAAATGATGTCGAATATCCTATATCGTCTCTTCTGTGCTAGCCTGTAAATACAACACTTGGGTGCATGGTTGGGACATAGTTTTAGTTCTCAGTTTTTGATAGTCTTTCTTAGATTTTTAAGTTCAAGTTCTATTATTCCCACTGCATGCCCATAGTGTGATGTTTGTAATTGTACGACACCTTTGTTCAAGTGTGACGTAGTTGGACACATTACATGACTAGAAATAAAGATCGAGATTACTTGCATCATTGCTACATTCACTTAGATTTATTATTGCTTTAATTATTGAATTATTTATTATTTTATTTAGTTATTGTTTCCATTTATTGCTATTTACTATTACTGTCATTAAGTAGAATGAGTACGAATTAATCACGAGCACTTAAGTGTAAGTACTTGGTAATCTAGTAGTGTATCATTTGGCACACCTAGTGACATACACTTGGCAATTCTAACAGTAGTTGTTTGAAGTCTAAGGCATATATAAATGATCAAGGATGGATACTCATCACATGTAGGCTAGTTTAGATCGTATTTTCCATTATTCATTAGCTTAATTAATTTATCTCTTTATCATTATTAGGAGCAACATAGGATTAGACAACATCGTATGCCTCACTTTAGACTAAACTATATGTGACAAAGTTACCACTAGTCCAAGTGGGAAGACAACACACTGTGATAAAATCATAATGATTTAGATGCACAACTAGTTCCATCCATAAAATTTGATTAGACAATGTGTGACTGCTTGTGATTCGTATGGTTGGACATAGGGATACCTCACCGCTCATCAGTGTACATCTCCCATCATAGTGGCATCTATAAGGACCTTCATGAGTCTGTATTAGGGACACACCAATGAACTAGGTCATTAGTGCACACCTTGTAAAGGTGTTCATTGATTTCCATGAAGTACTTAGCCCAATGAAGAAACTATTGTTTCTTCCTAAAGTCTAGATCTTGTGGCATCTCTTGAGTGAGAAGGTAAGCAAGGATGCCATTGTACCATATTGTTTCTGCACGAAGTTGTTCATTTATTACTCCTATAAAGAGGATTTTATCTAAAAATTGATTAGAGAGTGAGATCTCCTCTCTTTATTATCCCATCTTAACCAAGAGAGATGGTGAACACCACATTTTTAGTTCCTTTCTGATCTACCATTGAGAGATAGAATTCCTGCAAGATCACGAGTCATTGTATGATACAAGGGCTCATTGTTGGTTTGTTCATTAAGAAGTGGATGGCACTATGATTTGTGTGGATAAATACCTTATATCCAAGCACATAGTGCTTAAACTCTTTGAGAGAATACACCATTACCATTAGTTCTTTCTTGGTTGTGGTGTAATTTAACTGTGCATCCACAATGCTTTAACTCACACAGTGGATGTAATATAGATGTTTCTTGTGGTCCAACTACATAAGCACAACTCCCAAGGCATAATTAGATGCATCCGTCATTATATGAAATGGTTTAGAAAATTCTAGTGCTCGTGGAATTGGAGTTTCTAAAAGTTTGTCCTTTAGCTGTTGGAATGCATGTTCACACTCACTGGTCGAAATGAAGGGAGCATCTTTCTTTGTAAGCTCAACCAATGACTTTGTGATCTTAAAGAAATTTTCTATGAACCACTGGTAGTAGCCAGTATGTCCAAGGAATGATTGGACATCTTTGACTATCTTTGGTTGGCATGTAATTCCTTGGATAATCCTTATCTTTTCCTAGTCTACCTCAATCCCTACTTGAGTAATTCTATGCCCTAGTACTATGCCTTCCTAGACCATTAAATTGCTTTTCTACTAATTGAGCATAAGGTTTGTTTCAACACATCTTTTCAATACTTGCTTAAGGTAGTTCAAGGCTTGCTCAAATGTAGCCCCATAGGTAGAGAAGTCATCCATAAAGACCTCTACCCCACTACCAAGTTGCTATTGAAAAATACTAAGGACAAGGCATTGGAATCTTATAGGAGCATTGCATAGACTGAACGACATCTTACAATATGAAAAGTCACCTAGGGACTCGAGAATGTTGTTTTGGCCTAATCTTCTAGCGCAATTTGTATTTGGTTATAGTCACTATAACCATCCAAGAAGCTATAATAACAATGCCTAGATATAGTGTCCAACACTTGGT
This sequence comes from Gnetum montanum, assembly GCA_015680685.1. NCBI lineage: Eukaryota > Viridiplantae > Streptophyta > Gnetopsida > Gnetales > Gnetaceae > Gnetum > Gnetum montanum. The sequence continues at coordinate 163,532 of MNCI01005256.1, read as the reverse complement.
CCACAATTGTAATGGAAAATGATTTGTAAATGTTGCCATATTCAACAACCTAAAGTCAATGTAGACCTACCACTTACCACCTTTCTTTGGCACAATTATGAGTGGGCTAACCCACTCACTATCCACAATGGGATAGATGAACCCCATCTTAAGGAGTTGTTCTATTTCCTCTTTGATGATATGCTTCAACTTGGGATTCAATCACTTTTGTGGCTACCTTCTTGTTTTCATGGTTGGGTTGGTGTAAATATGATGTTGGCATATCCTTAGATTAATTCCAATTAGCTTAGGATATGACCAAGCAAAGCTTGTTGGCCATTTTTTGACCACCTGCAATAGCTTTTCTTTTTATTTAAGAGAAATATTCACATTGATGATAACTGGCTTACCATTATTTAAAAATGCATACTCCATGTTGACAAGTAGAGTTTTTAATTGTAAGGGCTTTTGCTTGAAATTATCAAGGATTTCCAGCTCTCCCCAATAGTAGAGTTGGTGATGAACTTGCTTAAGTTTATCCATGCTTTCAACATAGGCACATATCAAGCTCTCAGTAGGTTCTATGCATAATGTGGTGCTGATAGAGTTAACTGTCAGCCATTGGATGCCTTCTTATTTTGTGGCTGTTGTGTACATGCACCTTTGGATATTTGTTTCATGTGCACATTGATTACATACTTTGATGAATTTACTATTAATGGACCATATTTTCTACATGCAATTACACCTGTTATTGTTGTATGCAATGCATAGAACTTGCTTCTTCTCAAGTTGTTCAAATTCATTTTCCTTAGAGATTTTCAAGGAACGGTCCTTGATGTCCCTTCGTGCATCAACAATGCTTAACCATGCATGTCCCATAATGATATAGAAGTCTCCTTTGCAATTTTCAACCTTGATCACTAGAAAATTAGTAGGATAGGACCATCTGCAAACTGTGGTCACAATGTCCTCCACTAATTTCAAAGAAATAGTGATTGATTGGTTTGCCAATTCTTAATAAATATTGCTCTTCTTGAGAGGTGCTAGGTTCTAAGCCTTGTAGATGTCACAGGAGATGAGATTGATACTAGAACTAGAATTAAGAAAAGCCTTGCATGGCTCATGTCCTAAAATCTATACGTAAATAAGAGGACTTATTAGGTTAGATCATTTCATGGGAAGGTTAGTAGCCTTGATCCAATCAGAAACAGCATGAGTTAGCATCATAGTAGATCTAAGGTGATGTTTGGGCTGAAGGATTCTTGAATGTATTTGATGCAAAGGATGAGGGTGTTGGAGATACAGGGTGACCAACCACATTAGGTTGTAAGGATTTAGGAGGACTGGTAGGTCAGAAAAGTGGTCATTTCCTAGATTGATTGTCCAAACCACTTAGCTGGAAGGTCGATTGTAAATTTATAGCCCTCATATTATTCCATTGTTGTGGCTATGGAGGAATTTTGGCCTACATGGATGGAATAGGCAGTAACTAGGTTGAGGGTCAAGGGATGTGTGTAGATGAACGTAGTGGGTGGTATGGATATGGGTGCTCCTCTTAAGTAGATGGTGAATAAGTTCGATGGTACTCTGGAGGGTAATAGTGATGTTGGAATGAGGTGTGGTTGGCTGAAATTTATGGAGAAATGGGTTACTCGACATAGTACCAGTATGGATTTGGTTACTTGTAAGGGTACTACTATCTTGGCAGTGGCATTCTTCATGATTGTGGTTGGTACCACTGTTGGTATTTCTCATATGATTGTGATGGAGCTCTGCTTGGATAATAAGCTTATTGTTGTTGGTGGAACTACCTTAGATTTCCTTGACGATAAGGTAATCGTCTGGGTGCTTCCTTTCGTGCTAGTTGAGGATTCAGTGCATACACCGTAGATTCTTGTAAGTGTGACACCATAGGGCAACATCCCTTTAAATTTTCATATTGACAAATGTCACACCTAACATCATCATCAAAGTTTATCTTCACAACTTCTATTGCAGCGGCTTTGCCCTTATTTCTTTGGTAGGCATGTTTAGCTTCCTTCTGCCTCTTGTAGTTGTGATCACTATTTGGCTCTTTGGATTCTTTAGCAATATTCATAGTAGTTTGGAATTTTTCATCCAAAGAGTTTCATAATTTATGAACCTTTGCCAAAATATTGGGAATAGATTTTTTGGATGAGCAAGGTTTTCCTGTTCCTCACTTCATCAAGTGGTGACTCCTCATCATAGAATTGAATCTCCCTTTTCCTGATGGAAGGATCCCTGTTATATTCTTTTGCACTTTTCCTTTTTTGAAACTCACCTTTTTCTTTTGCTACCTACTCTATGAACCTTTGTATTTGATGTGCTCTTAATTTAGATAGTCTCCCTTAGGCATAAATCCCAAGAGTTCTTTTGGTTTTTGCTTTAAGCCCATCTATGATGTGGCAGATTTGTTTCCTTTGAGAATGACCATGGCCAAGGCATTAATGTATGAGAGAATAATATCTATCCATGGTGGCATCCAAGGGTTCATGTGTTCCCTGTTTCCAGCCTTGGATTTTCATTCTTAGATTAGACAATCTAAACTACGCCTGGTATTTGTCATTGAATAGCTCAAACATTGTACTTTATCAGTGGGTAGATTCTAGCTCCAAGGATTGGTACTAGCTTTTAGCCTCTCTGATGAGTGTCTTGGGGAATATCTTCAATTTCTATCAATCATTCTCCATGTTTTATAGGGTGAAAGCATCATGAAAGGCTCATAGATGGTTTTGTAGATTAGAGTTATATCCCCCCTCAAATCTTGGAATGTTGTTCATGTCTAAGCACTTGATTTGACTATCTTCCACATGCCTAGTTGGGATCTTAACTACCTCTACAATGTAAAGAATGCTTCGAGTCACTAGTAAAGGCTCATCATTAGTATTATTTTGTTGTCATTGATGATGTCCTCTATTACCCCTTCGATTATTGTGGGCATGGCAATTAATATTATTATTTTGCTGCCCACCTTCATCATGATTGTTTCTTCTACAGCATTTTTCAAAATCAAAAGAAGAGGAAGAAGAAGATGTAGATGAAGAGGGTGAAGAGGAAGGAGGACTGCCACCACCATGGTATCTACCAACTCTCCTTTGGTTGTCAATGCCATGTTCATCAGGTTCTCATCATCTTGACGCTTATCTAAGCCCTTTCCTTAACTACTATCTTTTCCTAAACCTAGTTTGTTGATAGTGGAATGTAGATTCAAGTTCACACCCCCATCACCAGTATCGAGGGATGGAGAATTTTCATGTTGAGATCCTCTAGATAAAAGGCCCTCATTATTGTCTTACTTCAGTAAGAATAAGGAATTGGTGAATCGTTTTCCCTTCGTAAACTCGTGGTGCTTCTCCTGGTGTCAATCTCTCCTATGTTGTGTGTTAGTGGGACAATAGTCTCAAGTTGCATAACCATTCAAAACATATTCCTCTTGAAGATCTTGGATGCCTAACTTCGTAAGAGTTTGAAGTAGCATCATGGGCATAGATTGATCAAGAGGGATTACAATGTTGCCTTCCATATCACACAATCACAGTTGTTCATCCTAGTGTAGGATGAAGGTGAAATTAGGTACATGCTCATTTAGATGTTGTTGAACCAACGGTTTGACATCTGAGAAGAAGACTTTTTGCAAACAAATAAAATATCAATGTGCTTTTTTAATTATATAATTTGAGAATGATGTTCACTAATCCTAGGTAGCACATGTTTCAATGAACAGAGTCCCCAGCAACAATGCCAATGATGAGTAGTGAAGGTATTGCTATGCTCAACCATATGAATCACAAATAGTTCATGCATGATCTAGTTGAATTCCGAAGACTCAATGTCTTCTAGCACACTAGTTGTGTAGGAGGTGAACCTCATCCTAATGGTTGTTCATTGTCTTCCTAATTACACTTGTGATGTACAAAGGTATGGTTAAGTGTAATCAAGACATATGATTTTTATTATTTATGTTTTATGTTTCTTGTTTCTTAAATAGAGAGATGAAGTATTTTAACAACTAATCTAATTTAACTACTTAACTAGCTTGTAACAAATCTTAACATAAGCATTTGTTTCCACTTTTCATACATGTCCTAAACCTACGTATCCACTGCTGGGTTACCAAGCGCTATGCTATTGGATGCACCAAGCAATAATGCTATTGGGATTATTAAGCGAATATGTGTTTACACTCAAAGAGGTCATACTTATGTGCTTAATCTATTTAGCTTAAACAATTAACTAATTGCTTAAAGTCTAATTTAGCTTAATTAATTGCATATTTAATGAAAACAATGAATGTATAAATAAAGATCCATACATATTCTAAGTGCTGCAAGGTTTGATCAAAAGGCTTGTCTTTATTACAGTATACATTAGTGTGGTTCAAGTACAATAGTACTCGAAGAAAGATCCATACACTTTCTAACTCTTGCTGTAGGCACTAAGAGAAATATTCTAGCTTTCAGATGGACAAATTGCAAGAGCTCTACTACTATTATAACTTCTATCTCCCATAAACATGGTTGTGAGCTCGTATTTATAGTCTTTATTACAAGAATGCATTGATGGGGCCCCATAGATGTAGCAAACGCTACATCAACATGGCCCTGTCAATAGGGCAACACCACGTAAATATGGCTCCATTGATGAGGTTGTATCAATAGGTGCCCATCGATGCGACACTTTGACGTTCATTAACAACTAAAACTAATGTAACTAAAATTTTAAAGAATAAAAGGTAGATAGCTACCTATAATTTTAATTGTCCAAACACTATTTTAACTATTGCAAAAAGCAAGGCAACATTTCATTCATTTCCAATTAATCAAAATTTATGTTGCATTGGCATTAAGCAGCACTAATAGCAATCTTCACGTTAACAAGTGTAGCAACACCATTGAAATGAGAGAGCATTAGTGTGATAGTGGTAATCACCTAGATTTTATTGAAGCACTACTTCCAGTTTGATTGTTTTCACTCAGTTACATGTCATGAGCACTAGAGATGAAAGGATAAGGTTGAAAAGATAAGGCACCATTCATAGGTGATGTTGACACCAACATTAAGCCTCGATCAAATCAATAAAGAAAATAACAAGTGCTCCACCAATATATTTATTATTATTATTATTAAATGAACTATATCATTCATATATATATATATATTAGTACATAATATTTATGAATAATTTCTATGAAATGTAGATATAATATTGCATGCCTTTAGAAATATACCTAAAGAAGTTAAATCAAGGCTTTAAGGATTTTATTGAGAGACATAAATAGACCAAGGTACTATCTTGCAGCTCTTCAATACATATGTTAACAAATTTAATCATGAGATCCTTGGGGGTTTTAGTCAAAAGAATCAAACCAATTATTATTATTATCATTGTTATTATTTTTATTTAAGAAAAGGGAGGAACTCTAGCTTTGTGTCATCATTATGAACTCAAAGAATAATCACTATGAATCTTGGTTGAGCATGAGAAAGAATGAAATTTGCATTCCAATAGTGGGATGCTAGCTCAAATTCTTTCTAGCACATCGTGAATTCCTCACATTGAGTTATCTCATCACAATTTGGGATGGGTCATCAAATTATGGAAATAACTCAAAATTATATATGTCATTCCTAAAAAAATGTAACCCAAAGGACAATGCCATGGCATTAAGTCGACTTCAAAGGTAGCACCATCAAACAACATATAGATAATAGGTGATGAGCAGCAAGGTACCCCTATGCTCAACCATATGAATACGAGCATCTACGCATGATTTGGTTGAACTCTGTAGACGAACTAGTTGTGGCACCTAGATAGTTATACATTAATCGTAGTATGTTATCTTCCCACGTAGACTAGTATTTGCTTTGTCACGTATGGTTTAGTCCAAAGTGAGGTGTATAATGTAATTTCTAACACTATGCTACTCCTAAATATAATGAGAAACACTTGAGTAAACTAATAAGCAATAGGAAGTAGGATCTAAGCTAGCCTAAGTGCAATAAGCATCCTTCCTTAATCATCCATATAGATCTTGGACCTCGTGTACTACTTCTGGGATTACCAAGCACACATTACTTGAGCACTAGTAGATACGCTATTGGGTTACCAAGTAGTTACACTTAAATGCTCGTGATTAAGATGTACTCATTCCGCATTATCAACAGAAATAGTAAATGATGATAAAGAAATATAAACTAAGAAGATAATAAATTTAATCAATGATTAAACAATTAGAAATTAAGTGAATGTTGCAATGATGGAGTCTAAGTACGTGTCCAAGTACGTCACACTCGAACAAAGGTTCTACATAATTATAGCATCACATCGCAAGCATGCACTTGGGAAAAGAACTGAAAATTAACAAAAAGACTCTCAACTCTAAACAACTAACTAATGACTTACCAATGACCCCCTTCCTATGTGCCTAAGTGCTATATTTATAGGCTAACACAGAAATCATGATATTATGTATACAATATTGTTACGCAAGTGGCGATATCGCATACCCGATATTGTGTATTCAATATCGGGGCCTGGCAAACCGCAATTCATCATACCCCCATGACTGAATAACAACTCGTCCTCAAGTTAAACAAACAAAATGAGGACAAGTTCATTTGATTACACAGTGGATAGGTATGTGATTATGTACTAACTATGAATTATTTCATGTCATAGTGTGGAATTAAACAAAACAAAATTGGGACACCAACATAGTATACAAAATACAAAATTGTTGGGACTCATGTGGTCCCTAGTGGCGGTGGCTCCTCCATGGGCTTCTTTCCCTTATCTTGTGCTCCAAGCTTTGGGAATGGTTATCTCTGAAGAAGTGCTTGAAGCTTTTTTTCTTCTATTCAGGGATCATGTGTCGTCCATGCTGATGTTCCAATATTTGATGGAGTCGGCACCTCCCATGGACACGGCAGTTGCAGGAACATCTGATTAGCTTTGACATACCAAGCTGCAAACAACCGTTGTTTTTCTTCGTAGGCTCTAGCTTTGTCTCTACATTCTTGATAATCTGTGAGTCATCGAGCCAAATCTAACGCAACATCATTTTGACCTTGGTAGTTGGATTTTACCACCTCCAATTCAGAATTTGCTACCTCCAATTTCTGCAATGTCTTTTTATGTTTAGTAAATTCTGCTTCATATTTGGTGTAGGTAGTAGCTACCTACTTTTCCAACTCTATCCTTAGGTGTCCTGCTATTAACATTGCCAATACTATAGGTTTTCCAACTCCATGTATTTAGTGAGATCCTGGATTTGTAGGTCTTAACTCTTTACTTCTGCTTAGTGGGCGAAGGCGTAAGTATCTAGTATGGCTCGCCAGTCAGTGTTTTAAGCATTGAAATCATTGATATGGATCTTAGCCATATGGATCTCTTTTTTAATGATCTACTTATACATCCCCACTTGGTCCTGAAAATGTTCTTTCAACTTTTCATATCACTTAGCTTCATTTTTCCATGCACTTATTTCAATGGCCATCTTTTGATAGATGGCGTGTACCTTCTTCATTGAGAGGATCCTATTTTCTCTAGTTAAGCGATTTATGTCCTGGTTGACCCTTATCAGTTGGTCTAAAATTTGTTGAAAATTTTCCTTAAGAACATTCTTTTGTTTTTCAATTGATGTTAACCAAAGATTCTGAGCAGTAAGGAGTTTATTTTCTTCTTGTAAGGCCTTGAGTGCTTTTGCATGTGTGTATGTTTGGGCTTGTGCTTTTGAAGCATTCCAATTAACCTTCTCCTTCTCCATTGCTACCATTTTATTCTCTTCTAATAATTTATTCAGTTGCTCCATCTAAAATAACTTTAGCTAGTCAACTAGGATAAGTTGGAATAGATCCCACTGTGTAGCTTGTAGGGCAACAAACTTCTCTTGGAGTCTTCTCAATTCATCTTCTACATATTCAGCCCTAACATCAACCATGAACAACTTTCCTTTTGTGGACATCAAGTCTGATTATTCTACTATGAAATCTTGAGGGATGTTAAACAAGGACGTCATTACTTGTCCTATTTACAATAATCGATCTAGAGCATCCTCATGTTTAGTAGGAGTCATCGAGGGACCAACTAGGACTTAAGCATCATGTGCTTGTGTGAGATCTACTGGTGGCACAAAAAGGACATTAAATGATTGTTTGATGTGGTCTATGACCACTTGTACTGCTTTGGCTACATCCTAGTGTTGCATGACCACTATTGTGGCACCTTCACCAGTTTCTAATTACACTTGAAAAGATGCAGCATTTTCAAAAATCTATTGTGACCAATGTGATTCCCCTCCTCCTATTTGTATTGAGACCTTACTCCATACATGATCAATTAAGATCATGGAATGTACGACATCGTCAGTTACCTTGAAGAGGTTAGCCTCATCACGACTTTCCCAACTGACCATTTTAGCAATGGCCCTAAGATGGCTCATCGACGGTCGATAATCTTGCAGCAACGGTGGTGATTGGTCCTACTGGCCTATGGGTTGTGTGCTGGGCCCTACTTCCTATTGTTGACTGGGCCTCATGTTCAAACGTTGGCTAGGCCTTGTTGTTTGAGGTGCAATGGGCCCAACTGTCTACTCTTGCTCAAGCTCTAGTGTTTCACCAACATCTTTCCTTGGTAATGATGGCTTTAGTAATTTAGCATATGAAGCATTTTGAGCTTTTCTGGGGATGTCATTAGTGTACCCCATAATTCTAACACACTGGAACAACTTCCTAATTAGACAGGGAAAAGGTAATGCAAACTTCCCTATCTTATGTTTTTCGAACTGCCTCAATACTCCTGTTAGATATAAATGAGGCAGATTGGCATCAACCTTGCCCATCAAGATTGCGCTTCCTCTAGTCACATAGGTAAAAATCTTATTTAGTCCTTTTGTTGGAATGATGTGATAGGTGCAAATTTTGAAATAGCTTCTCTCTTCAAGGGTGAGCTTCGCATATGTTTTTTCCTCCTTGTTGTACGTCCTCTTTAGCCATATCTTTTGTGCATCAGCATTGGAGCAGGTGGATAGATGAGCAACCTTGGGCCCTATATTCAGAAGGTTCAAAGCTTTTGAAATGGCCTTAGCAGAGAAATCAATTGAAATCCCACCAATGTCAATAGTTGTTCATTCCTCTTTATTATGCCAAAATTGGTAAGTCTCCCCCAAATACCATTCACTGCTCCTCAAGAGAATAGGCCATAATGAAGATCCTTTGAGTTGATCTCTGACCAACTTAGGGGAAAATTTAGTAAAAGGTCCAAAATTAAGTTCCATGATCATTGCAGCTAACGTGGACCTTTTTCGAATTGCCTAAACACATTCCAAGGACAACATGAGATGTTGTCCTTATTTAGGTGTGCTACCTTCTCCACCTTTTTGCTTGCCTAGATTGTGTAGTAGTAGGGGTTTGTTAATGGATGTTGAATGATTGTGCCTCCTACTTTGCATGTTCTGCAGGAGGTCCTTGGCCTCTACTTGTCCTTGAACGTTTGGATGCACCATGAGAGGGTCCTCCCTATTGTCCTCATTTAGGGGCCAGTTGTAATCACACTGGGATCAATTGTTAGTAAGGTCATTTAATAGAATTTAATTATCTTATACCTTACTCATTACCTTTAATGAATTTTGAATTCTTGCTTAGTGTGATTTCAGAGTTATAAATTTTCAAGAAATCCTCCTAAAAGTTTTAATGTCAAGCCCAATTTAATCAGGTAACTCTAATAATAATTTTCATGGTTTGGGTGAAGGAATAAAATTAGTTTGGCATAAGTTCTTAGCATTCCTTAAGATCACTTACCCCTATGATATCCTTTGGATGATAGGAAATTTCAAAAACGTTATCCACATTGGAGAGTACCCTTCTCCCACGATTAAGTTAAACACTTTGGCTTTAAGCATGTTTCATCGAAAGGAGAATCGAAGCATTAACATGTGAGATATGGATGGTTAAATGGTAGGTGCACAAAGCATGAAAAATCATGGAAGAAAATTGCAACTCCCCTTGTGTGAATAGTTGAAANGGGGGTGGGGGGGGGGGGGGGGGGGGGGGGGGGGGGTCCATATATATAGGTTTTACGGACGTGATATTGCGTATGCGCTAGCATGGACCCGATATCGCATCATACCAAATACTAGGTACTTGATATCGCGTCCCTTCCAAAATAGGATACTTGGAAAAATTGATAAATTTTCAAGTTTCCATGGCCAAAAAGGAAGGATTTAAGGTAAATTTGAAAGATCTAAGGTATTGTGAAGTGGTCATTAAGGCACCAAGAATGTAATAAAGTGGAATTATACAATGAAGTTCTTGAATAGGTGAGGAAAAAGGACCTGTAGTGTTGCACAGGAATGTTTGGGTTGAAATGATGATACAGAAAAGAATAAATTTAGTAGTGTAATACTCAGAGGGTATAAAATGATGTGGTGGTGTGAAATAAGTGCAAATTACAAAAGTTACGCAAGTGGATCCTCCCCAAAGTAGGTTCCTACCTATCATGCCCCTATGTAACCACATCCTAAAATTTCTGTAGGTACTAGAAGGGTTAAATGTAATCCACACCAGTGTAACAAAACACACACACATGTTAAATACTATCATGATGAGGAATAAATTCTATGCCACATAAGACACAAGTTAGAAATACTCGAACAGTGGTGTGAGACGAATCGTACAAGGGATTGGAGAGATCAGGACATGAGGTAACCTACCCTAGGCATAATGAATCTTGATTGTGGGTCATGATTAAGATATCATTAGCCTTTCACTCCAAAATTGAGACCAATTCCATACCTCTAATCATTGACATCACATTTTTTCATCCAATGATAGACAACCATAAGAGCATCATGACAGTAAGGCATATGATCACTTGGAATTTTGTCCAAGGGAGGAGTGATTTAAATTTCTTTGTGGCACATTCTTCGTGATCTTTTCTTTGCTATTTTTCTTCTTTATTTTCCTTTTTCTTCGTCGATCCACTTTAGCACTTTGTCATTTCCAACGATGATCCGGAGAAGCCACCAACCTTTAAGCATGGATGCATGTCTTTTCAATGGTACCCTCTAGAATAGCATTGAATTTATTTATTAAGTGCCTTTATTACTTCTACTCCCATTTTTTGTTAGATCTACAAGGACCTTGGTACAACCAAGCTACATGATAGCATAGACAAATGTCACCACAGAGAATCCACAAGTCTCCTTGATGTCATACCCTAGCCATTCCCTCTTAGTTTGTCATTTTTTGCTTTGGGCATAATGAGTACAAAGTTACTTTAAGTTTTAATAATGACAAGAATATCATCGTACCCAGAGTAAAACCTCTTATTAATAGAATGGGTGGGTGGATGTTGTGGGCTCACTGTCTAACTAATTTATCACCTGTGACTTAATAGCATAGAACAACACCTCAACCGACAAGTCACATGAGTATTCTATTCACAGATGTGATTTCCCTCAAAAAGATAAAATGACAATCTAAAAGATGAAAAATTATAAAATAAAAATTGGAAAACAAAAAATTGTAAAACCAAAGAAAAGGAAAAATATTTACTAATTCTGCTCATTAGAATGGGGGGGTATCCCCCGTAACTAAACCTTGGATCATGGCAAGAATTAATAAATGGAAAGTTTGGCTCCATGCATGTTGGAAATATTGGGGTCTGGTCATATCCAAACCACTAGGTGTCTTTTGATGTGGTGGCAAGAATGTACCCAAATTGAGGTTCACACACTTGATTAAAGTAGGTATAGTAGGACAGATTATAAGATGTGGTCATGTGATAAGAAGCTGACCCACTATGGCACCTGTGACCATAAGATGGTATGCAAGGATCGATATGTCTTTCTACATGGTTATATCCATTGGGTCACATGGTTGTTGGAATGTTAATTGGTCGGCTAGATGAGGTAACAGGAGGCGTTGAGTTTAAAGAGGAAGGTGCATCAAAGTGCTGGGCTTGTACTGAGTTGAAGGATGTAGTGGTTTCAAAACCATGCTATCTCTTTCTATGGTCATGCTTAAAGAGAGGACACTTCCACCGTTGTGGAGGACTTCCACTACTATTGACAGTAGTAGCATAAGTAATGTTCGTGGGCTAGTGTTGTGGTGCAAAACTTGCTGGTACAATTGGTAGTGATGTAGAAGGAGGTGAAGGATGAGAATATTAAGGGCAAGGAGAAGTGTAAGGAACATGAGGTGGTTATTCCATGGGAGAGGATATGGGTTGATGGTATTCGAGAGAATGATAAAGATGAGGTGAAGTAGGGGATGCCGATGTAATTAGAGAAATAGGGTGTTGAACATTATAGGCACTTAGTGTTGGGGCATATGAAGGTTGAGGCCAGTTTGGCGATGGTCTCCCCCATGACTAGGGGTTTTTCCACAGTGGTTGAACATAGTACTTTTGTACAAAATTTGGATGTAGCATTCTCCCCCAATGCTCACATAGATGTGACAAGATTAGGCATTGGTCTTTGGGGTGATCGTACAGGAAAACATCGTATTGATACATATGATTTGTAGTTGGGCCCCTATCCTTATTTCCTTCAGCCTTTCTTTTCGATTGTTGAAAGGTGTTCTATCCTGTTTCTAGGTTTTGCACCCTTTTTTTATTTTGGGTGTCAAAGTGATTGTGCGTGGTTTTACCTTTGATAATATTTACATATTCTCCATATTTTTCATGTACCCACTCTATCATCTTATTGATATTTGCCTCAATTTCATCTAGTGATCTTAGTATTCACAATGATGAGGATGGTGGTGTAGTTAGTGTCGCTAAAATAAATTTATGTTGGCCTAATGATGGTGAATTGATGACTTCCATTGTGAAAAATTTCTTATTTGAATGATGGGTTGAATAGGTGCTAAGCTCTTAGGATCTCTTCCTTTGAACATTTGACATTAGATACAAATTTTTGATATATTATAGGCATTGGTGGTCATAGTTGGCTAGTAATAACCAACCTTTATAATCTTGTGAGTTAAAGACCAATAGCCTAAGTGTCCTTCATTGTGTCAGAGTTTTACCATGTCATTGGCTTCTTCTTTGTCTATGCACCTAAGGAGAACTCCTTCAAAGTTCTTTCTAAAGAAATTACCATTAATCATGGTAAATTTAGAGCTTTTAGATATTAGTAGTTTACGCTTGTACCTAGATAGGTCTAAGGGACAACAATGAAAAGTTAAATAATATTTAACTTTTCATTATTTTCAAAGTATAACACATGTATAGGTATGGGTTCAAGCTTAAATTGGACTTTTGGTTTTTCTAGGGTTGATGCTTAGGCTATTAGTTTGGTTGAACCAATTCCTTTTACTAGTTTTGCTACCTTCCATTGAATGTATATTCTGGTAATATCATAATCCATTTGGCTCTTTTTTTGGAAGGATCTGGGAGCTTTGCTAAAGCAATAGTAGCAAGGTCTAGAATAATTACGATAGTCTTCGATTTTAAAAGATAAAATCAAAACTTCTTTAAAGCTTTAAATACTACATATAGTTGTTTTTTTATGGGAGAGTATCTTAACTTAGCATCTTTAAGTGGATTGTACATATAAGCAACTAGGCATTCTTCTTGATTAGCTATCTCTTGAGTTAAAATGGCAACCATTGAATGATCACTTGCAAAGGCATCTCAAAAGAAATCATTTTTATACCGAGTGACTAAAATAGGAGCCTCAATTATAGCTTCTTTTATAACTAAGAAAGCATTTTTGCATTCAACAATCCATCTAATGTCTTCATCTTTCTTTAGCATTGTGTTAAGAGATCTTAATAGTTCAACAAACATAGGAATAAATCACCTAATAAAGTTAATCTTCCCAAATAAAGCTCTTAAATTTTTCTTGGATAAGGGATAAAGAATTTCTAAGATGGCATTTACATTTTCAAGATTAATAGAAATTTCCACTTTGTACACCAAGCATAGACTTCTTAGCGTTTAATGTCACACCATATTTTCTACACCTCAAAAATATATTTTTAAGATCTTGAATGTGGGTTCCTCTATTGCATGAGAAAACTGTTAAGTCATCTACATAGATAACTATATTTTTGTTAATCATCCCATCAAAAGTTTTATCCATAGCATGCTAGAAGGTTGATCCTGCATTCAATAATCCACAAGTTATTTTGGCATATTGAAATGTTCTCCATTTTGTCATAAAGGTGTTTTTTATGTTGATCTTTCTTATTCATAAAAATTTGGCTGTAACCTGAGTATCCATCTAAGAACAAGTACATTTGTACACCATTTACTGCTTTAAGTAGCTCTTCCATAAGTGGAAGTGAATAATTATCTTTATTGCAAGATGCATTAAAATTTATACAGTTAATGCATAATTGTATCTCTCTAGATTTCTTACATATGGGAACTAAGTTTCACACACAACTAGAATGTCTTACTGGATATATGATTTTAGATTCCAAGAGTTTATCAATCTCCTTTTTCATTACAGGTTCAATTATAAGATTGAATTGTCTTAATTTTTATGTAAAAGGTTCTATTTTTGGCCTAAATGGTATTGTGTGGGTAATGATAAATGGATTATAAACCTTTATATCTTCATATGATCATGCTAAAACATCATTGAATTCATGCAGCAATGTGATTAACATACATACGTTGTCCAAATGTACATGTTTGCCTATTTGAATAGGGTATCCTTCATTTTTCTTTTTGATTAAAGCAATTTTATTTTTTGCTAATACTTGCCAAACTTTATGTTGTAGGATCTCAATTTCATTATCCATTTTCTTAAATTGATGTTTCCTAGTAATAGCATTAGGTGAAACTTCATTAATAAGGATTGAGTCATTTGAATATGTGAAGCTTCAAGAATCTAATTGTAAACCTCTCCTTGACTAGTAAGAAAATTGGTAATTTGATGATCATTGTCAAACACTTGTAAAGATAGCACATTATCAGGGATGGAGTAACAATCAATATTTTCCATGATTGATGAGTGGCGAGGTACCCCTACACTCAACCATACGAATATGAGCATTACACGCGCAATCCAGTCAAACTCCACAGATGGACTAGTTGTGGAACCTAGACAGTTAGCCTTAGGTCACAGTTCGTTATCTTCCCACCATAGCCTTATTTGTCACGTATGGTTTAGTCTAGAGTGAGGTGTATGATGAGTTTTCTACTTTAATGCTACTCCTGAAGGCAATGGAAGGTAATATTATCTAAACTAGGAGGAAAAGGGTAAGAGAATCTAAACTAGCCTAAGTGCGATGAGCATTCGATCCTTGATCATCTGTACACATATTGGACCTCGTGCATGACTACCACTGGGATTACCAAGCACAGATCCTAGGTACACCACTGGGTTACCAAGTAGTCACACTTAAATGCTCGTAATCAAGTCGTACTCATTCCGTGTTCTAACGTGAGTTTAAGGGTGAGAGAGACTAAGAAGAAAAGTAGTAAATAACAATTAAATAAATAAATAAAAAGTGAATGTTGCAATGATGAAGTAATCTCGATCTTTATTTTTGGTCATGTGCGTGTCCAAGTATGTCACACTCGACTAAAGGATGCTGTACAATTACATTCATCACACTACGGGCATACACGAGAAAAATAATCTATATCTGGAGGGATCAAACTTCCAGAGTTTAGCTACAATCTAACTCTAATTGTGAAACAAGGGAGAGCCACCTCTTATTTATAGAACTAGCGACGGACTGCGATATCGTGTATGTGATATCGTAGGGGAAGATGCGATATCACGTACACGATGTCACGGGGGATGCGATATCGCGTACGTGATATTGCAGCCCATGTGATATCGCATCCCATCATACCCCCACGACTGAATAAAAACTCATCCTCGAGTTATAGTGATTACACAGTGGATAGATATGGGATTATTAGATGGAAAAAGAAATGGGATGATGCCGCAGTGTGGGAAGAAAACAAAATAAAGACACAACACACAAAATATGCTACAACTACAAAAATTTGGAACTCATGTAGTTCTTGGTGGTGGTGGCTCCTCCATTGGTGCCTTCCCTTTGTCTTGTCTTCCAGATTTTGAGGCTTGATGGTGTTGAAGTATGGCCTGGAGTTTCTACTCTTCAGTTCGAGGGTCTTGTACCATCCATGCTAATGTTCCAATGTTTGACAAAGTTGGCACCTCCCACGGACAGGGTAG
Source organism: Gnetum montanum (assembly GCA_015680685.1). Lineage (NCBI taxonomy): Eukaryota > Viridiplantae > Streptophyta > Gnetopsida > Gnetales > Gnetaceae > Gnetum > Gnetum montanum. Next base: position 147,363 of record MNCI01005256.1, on the reverse strand, counting down.
TTTTGGGAACATTTGGTTGACCTTGACATACCAAGCTATGAACACCCATTGTTCCTCCTCATAGGCTCTGGCTTTGTTCTTTTATTCGTGAAGGTCCATTAGTCATCGAGCTAAGTCAATTGCAACATCCTTCTGTCCCTAGTAGCTAGCTTTTACCACCTCAAGTTTAGAATTTGCAACATCCAATTTTTCTAACAGCTTCTTGCATTCTACAAATTCTGCTTCATATTTGATGTGGGTGGTTGCTACCTGCTGCTCGAGCTCTGACCTCGGGCGCCCTACTGTTAACATGGCAAGGTTGACATATCTTAGGTTTGCCAACTCCATGTCCTCTGTTAAGTCCTGAATCTGCAAGTCCCAGTTCTTAACTTCTGCTTGGTGGGTGAAGGCATATGTGTCCAATATGGCCTGCCAATCAATGTGTTGAGCACTAATAGTGTTGATTAGGGCCTTGGCCATATGGATCTTCTTTCCAAGGATCTGTTTATACATCCCCACCTGATCGTAGAAGTGCTCCTTCAGCTTTTCATGTCGTTTAGCCTCATTCTGCCATGCACTTATCTCAATCGCCAACTTTTGATGAATGACGCGTACCTCCTCCATCGAGAGGGTTCGATTTTATTTGGCTAAATGGCTTACATCTTGGTTGACCTGGATGAATTGTTCTCGTAGTTGATGAAAGTGTTCATCAAGAACATTCTTTTGCTTTTCTACAGTGGTCAACCAAAAGTTGTCAGTCGCAAGCTGTTTATTTTCTTCTTATAAGGCTTTGAGTGTCTTAAGATGTGCATGGGTTTGCACTTGTGTTGTAGAGGCATCCCAAACAGCCTTCTCCTTTTCATCCACCATCTTCTTATTCTCTGCGATTAATTTTGTTAGCTGCCTGATTCTAAAGTTTTCTAGCTGGTCTACGGGAACAAATTGCAGAGGGTCCCATTGTGCTGCTTGTAAGGCCATGTACTGCTCTTGTAATTTTTACACTTCAACTTCAGCATGCTCAACCCTTACCTCTATTAAGACTAGCTTCCCCTTTGTGGAAATGAGGTATGACTGAATTGTTGTAACATCCTAAGGGATGTCAAACAGGGATGTCATTACTTACCCTATTTGAAGCAATCGATCAAGCACATCCTCATGTTCCGCAGGAGTCATTGAGGTTCTAGCCAGAGTTTGAGCATCCCGTGTTCTTGAGAGATCTATCGGTTGCACATTAGGTACGTTGAAGGATTCTTTGATGTGGTCTACGACCACTTCTACAGCATCCGTGGCATTTTGGTGTTGCATAACCACCACGGTGGCCCCTTCACCAGTCTCTAACTACACCTAGAAAGATGTCGCGTTTCCTGAGATCTGTTGTGACCATCTACTTTACCCTCCTCCTATGTGAATGGAGAATTCACCCCTTGTGCAATCTAATGAAATAGTAGGCTGCCTGGCATCATTGATGACGTGGAAGAGGTTTGCGTCATCACAACTTCACCAACTGATCATCTTAGCGATGGCCCTCAAATGACTCATCGACAATCTATAGTCTTGCAGTGGTGGCGGCTGATCCTGGCTTGTCCCTGCTTCTTGTTGTTGACTAGGGCTTATGGTTGGAGGTTGATTGGGTCCAGCCATATGTTCTTATTCTTGTTCTGGTCCCAGCTCTTTGCCAGTGCTTTTTCTTGGAGCTGGCACCTTTAGCAATTCAGCATATGAAGTAGTTTGAGCTTTTTGGAGGACATCATTGGTGTATCCCCGAATACCAGCATGTCGGCAAAGCTTTTTAATAAGACAGGGGAAAGGCAGCACCATCTTCCCTATCTTTCATTCTTTGAATCACCTCAGGATCTCCGTTAAATATAGATGGGGTAGGTTAGCGTTAACCTTTCCCATTAACACTGCACATCCTCTAGCCACATATGTTGATATTCTTTTAAGGCCCTTTGTGGGGAAGAGATAATATGTTCCCATTTTGAAGTAAAACCTCTCTTCCATCGTCAACTCACCAAAAGCTTTATCCCTATCATAAGCCTTCTCCAACTAATCCTTTCACACATCAGGGTCTGAACGGGTGGATAACTGAGCAACCTGGGGCCCTGTATTCGAAAGGTTTAACACTTCCAAAATGGCCTATGTAGAGAATTCAACTATCACACCACAAATATTCACAGTGGTTCCTTGCTCCCTATTGTGCCAAAATTGGTATGTCTCTCCTAGGTACCATGCACCGCTTTTAGAGAGGATAGGCCATAAGGGAGATCCTTTGAGGTGATCCCTAACAGCCTTAGGAGTGAACTCTGCAAATGATTCAAAATTCAACTCCACAATCACCGCAGTGAATGTGGACTTCTCATGGAGAACCTAAACACAATCTTGGGGCAACGTGAGTTGTTGTCCCGGTTCAAGCGCTGTAGCAGCTCCTCCTTCTGCCTGCCCAGACCATCCGGTAGGAGGTTCATCTCGATGAATGCTGAATGATTACTCCTCTTGTTCTACATGTTGTCTAGCAGGACCTTGCCTTCCACCTCTCCAAGATCGTTTGCCTCCACCTTGGGTAGGACCTTCCTGCTGTCCACATTTCGGGGCCATCTGCAATCACACAGGGGAAGCATTAGTAAGGTCATTTTTGAAGTTAAGTTATACCTTACTGCTTGCCTTAATTAATGATCTTATGTTATCATGTGTGAAAGTGCCTGAAAGTTTGTAATAATGAGTCTTGTGACTTAGGTGGTTTCCATTTTAATTTCCCGATATACCTAGGGATTAAATGATTTTTAGGCACAATTATCCTAAGTGTTATAACTAATTACCCTAGATGATGTCCTTTGGGCAATGATAAATTCCAAAAAGGTTAGACACTTTTCTGCAAGTGTCCCTCCCCCACGACTAAGCTGAACACTCTGGGTTCAAGCAGGTTCAAA